>JAFBJW010000077.1:429219-457389 GCA_016785235.1 Pseudorhombus dupliciocellatus
GAGGGAGGGAGGGAGAGAGAGGGAGAGGGAGGGAGGGAGAGAGAGAGGGAGAGAGGGAGAGAGAGGGAGGGAGGGAGAGAGAGGGAGAGATCTTGGCATCGTGTTTCTCCGTCTCTCTGGTGTCAGTTGCTTCAGCGACTCGGCGGCAGGCAGCATGGAGCTGGAGCCTCAGCGATTCAGTACGTAATCTTTTCCTCCTCTCTCACCTTTTGTTCGCAGCTGCTCTTCTTTTCTTCTTGTTCCTCGTCAAACTGTCCAGCGTCCTTTTGATTTGACTGACGGCGGGATGTGGTGTGGCCGCCGCGTTAAAAGTTGGATCACCTGTGATGTAGCATGTGGTCGCCGGAGGAACCTCGAACCGGCGGGTCCTGGGGACACGCTTTGATTGGCTGGCTGCTCTTATTCATTCATGGATTCATTCATGTGTTGATTCATGTTGATGACATCACGTGGGCGTCATGAACGGCTGGCTCGTTACGAACCGCTGGACTGAAACATGCAGAACTGAAAATAGTGACATTTCTGTACCTGGGTGCCCCAATTTAAAAACCTGACCCTTGAAAACAGGTCATGACTGAGAGCGCCTGGACACTGTTGGGCTTCATTTCTGTCTCGCTCGTGTCCCTGCAGTGTGTTCCAGCGTGAAGTTCAGAGGTGCAGTGTTCAGCTGGGTGGGAGCATTCTGGATTTGCCCAACGTGCATTTGAATTAAATTCATTTTATAAAATCTGGATGCAAAGATATATTTCAGTAATTTCATATATATATATATACAAAAAATGCTTTCATTAAAATTCAATAAACGTCAGGTTCTGAAAGCAGCAGTGATGTGGCCTCCTCCACAGGAGGGATGCGTTTCATCCCACTTGTCCTTCCCAAGATCCAGATCCATATAAATGGGAATAAACAGGCTCCAGAGCTCCTGGACGCAGCCAAGCCTCACACACACACACACACACACACACACACCGACCTTGGCTGTGCCTCACATCCCTTTCCTTTGTGTTTCCAAATGTGTGTGTGCACTCTTCAGAGATTTGTGATACCAGGCTTCAGACCCCCCCCCCCTCCTGTTCAGAGCCGATTAGCGAAACCAAGAGTGATAACCATCGGCGTGTCAACACGTTCAGAGGAATGTAAACAAAACTCTGGACACGTCCTTGTTCACACATTCAATTAGCTCATTCAATTAGCCCTGACGAGCCACTCGTCTGAGTCACACTCCAGGACTCACAGTGTCCAAACTGGGTGTGTGTGTGTGTGTGTGTGTGGATGCACAGATGGAAGTCTGGCATCTGCCAAAAGACAAGTGGTCCCTGGGCTTATTTCTGGCTGTCATCTCGTCTGCAGCGCTCGGCAGGTGTGTTAGTGGCCAATCATGTAATTGGAGCCTGAGCGTGTTTGTTACAGGGCTGCACACACACAAACACACACACACACACACACACAGAGCTTTACTTGACCTAAATGAGCATGGACGTAATGAGCCACGCTTTGTGGATGTGCTGCAGCTCTGCCGCAGTTCGCATCTTTGCAGGCGGCTCCGCCTTTTATTTCACCTCACGCTCTAAAAAAAGATTGAAGATGTTGGTTCCCTCAACATTTCCACGGCAGCTCTTTGCATGGATTTTGGGAGATAAGATTTATTTTATCTCCAAGTTTTTTTGGTCCTAAATCTTGTAAAGGTCAGACGGCGGCGGCGCGGTGCGAGGCCCAGACTGTCAGTCTCATGACGAGTGGCGTCCTTCCACAGTCCTCAGTGGAGCTCTTCTGTGACATTTGGCTCTGTGTGTGTGTGTGTGTGTGTGTGTGTGTGTGTGTGTGTTGGCATTCGTCTTCTTCTGTTTTTTAAATCATGAAACCATCTGTGCTCTCTGCCTGGTAAATGAATGAGTGTGGAAAGGTTCTGGTCCACTGCCTTTTAAACAGAGACGGCTCTGATCCCACCCTCAGATACAGAGCCACCATGGTGGAGTGTGATTCCTGAACTCCACAGATCAGCTCTGCTTCCAGTGGCTGTGTGGTTGGTACTAACAGAGACAGGGATCCATGATCAGTGTGTGTGTGTGTGTGTGTGTGTGTGTGTGTGTGTGTGTGTGTGTGTGTGTGCGCGCTCTAAAAGTGGATCCTCTCAGCTCCGTGACTGCTCTCATTATTTTTTTTCAAAGCGACTTTGAAAACACAGGCACAACTTCACAGTTAAAAGCAAATGTTTTCTGAAGCTGGTGAAATTCATTTTCACTGGCGTGTGACAGCCAATCATCACGTGCTCCGCCCCTGAGGGCGGGTCCTTCAACAGAAGGACACGACCCCACGCTGTGCCTGAGAAGGTCGCTACGGGTCCGACTTTAGTGAGTTTCTGTGTGTGGCTGCTGGACTCCTGCGTGACGCAGATGTAAAGATGGAGTGGCGAGTTTGACCGCGAAGCTTCCTTTCATACGATATGAGGGCGCCGTAATATTAGATCAGACTGAAGCTTTCTGACGAGGCGGCGGCAGGGCCGGAAAACCTGGAGCAGCAGATAAATGTTTTCAGAGAAATTCAAGCGACGAGAGGAGGAAATGAACGTTTCAGTGGAAAAACAAGTGGATATATTTGAGATGCCGGGGTGAGGGGAGCTAACGGCGGTGTGGGCACAATGGCAGGTGGAATATGTAAATAAATCTGTTCTCCCACACTCTATTCCACAAGGGTCTTGGTTCTACATTCAAAGCCTTTATTGTCACCCTTCCAAAGAAACGTGTTCCCTGTGCCGTCCAAACAAAGGCCGAGCTGAAGTGGAAAAAAGATCAAATAGAACAGAAATATGAACTCTGAATTGAAATATAACAAATGTGCAAAAATATGAAAATGAGTGCAGATGCATTCATGTCATATTCCACTGAAGGAGCGTGTGGGGACGTGCTGTTAGCTCACAGGGAAGCAGACTGAGCTACTGCAGCACTGCAGCCAGTCTCAGGTGAGTCCTCCAGAACACCCACTCCACCCAAACCCACTGGAGCCAAACACTCTGCGCAGAGCCGTCTGTCTTCCTCCGCCCTGAGCTGCCGGCCGTGACACGTCCAGCTAAAATAAGCCGTCTCTCTGCGGAGCGTTTGCTCGGCTCTGTGCTGTGTTTGAAAGTGTGGATGGCTTGATTTATTATTGCTTTTATTTCCTAAAGCCACTGGGTGCTAACACACATTAACTGCACAGAAACGTGTGTTTCATTATTTCCAAACCTCGTAAATAGATTTGTAAAATCACTGCTGTTTCTCTGAGATTTCCCGTCCCTGACTGATCATCACCAGCACGGAAACTTTACGAGCACATTAGAGGAAGAGGAGCGTAGCGTCACGGGGGGGTTTCAGCACCACCAGCTATGGACAGCTCCTTAGGCTCTGAAAGTCCATGCAGCCACACACACACACACACACTCACACACACACACACACACACACACACACACACACATATACACACACACACATACACACATATACACACACACACACACACACACACATATACACACACATACACACACATACACACACACATACACACACACACACACACACACACACACATACATACAGACACACACACACACACACATACATACACACATACACACATACATACACACATACACCCACACACACACATACACACACACACACATACATACAGACACACACACACACACACACACACATACATACAGACACATACAGACACACACACACACACATAAACACACACACGTATACACACACACATACACACACACACTCCCAGCAGGGGGCACATGTGGTGCTCCTCGCCTTTACTGCAGGGGGCGTGGCTGCTCATCTGCTCGTGGCCTTTATTTTCTACATATTCAAAGTGGACGTGCAGTCATGAGCCAGTGGGGAGGACTGGGCGCCGTCCTT
The DNA here is from genome assembly GCA_016785235.1 of Pseudorhombus dupliciocellatus. Taxonomy (NCBI): domain Eukaryota; kingdom Metazoa; phylum Chordata; class Actinopteri; order Pleuronectiformes; family Paralichthyidae; genus Pseudorhombus; species Pseudorhombus dupliciocellatus. Next base: position 433,134 of record JAFBJW010000077.1, read on the forward strand.
CTCTTCTATGAATGGCTGAAACCATGACCAGGGCGCCGTCCTTCTCTTCTATGAATGGCTGAAACCATGACCAGGGCGCCGTCCACTGCGTCTGCGGGGCTTTTCTCAGTCAAACGCGTCTGTTATTAGCGGAGCGGCTGATCCCGGTCGTTGGGCCGAGGGATTCGAACGCAGTCTTCGTAGCGGGGACACGCCCACCTGGCTCTCTCCCGCTCCTGCTGTCTTCATCCGGTCACTGGCTCCACAGATCTGACGTATGTGAATTCACTCATTTTCTTTTTATTCCCCTTTTGCTCAGAGGAGCGTCATGCTCGTTGCTGTAGTTGTGTTCACAGATTAGCTGAAAGCGTCTTCCTCACGTGCACCAGCCTCGTAGCCTCGCCTCCTCCAGCCCGCTGACGCTAACGGGCCCGGCTCTCCTCGTCAGTGCTGCCTGGGAAAATACCCAGCACAGCTTGGACCCAGTTAAATCCCCATTGTCCATTTTCATGTTGTGGCCACTGGTTGGGACCTTCATGCTCTACCACTGTACGCCAAGGACAACATGTCCATGTCTTGTGTCATGTCCCAGTAACTTGACAGCTGAGTTAAAAGTGGATCTTATCAATGAGCTGACACCTTCTGTGTGTGTGTGTGTGTTATTTGAGGCAAACAAAGAACAGAAACATACACTTCAGGACCAAGGGCGCCCCCTTCAGGTCAGGCTCCGCCCCACAGGAGAAGACTCAAACCCTGAGTTGGGTTTGATTTGGTGCCGTGTTCCCGCCGCCGTCCTCGCTGCTGAGACAAGTCGGCGAGCGGAGAGGGAGCGAGTGCGTGAAGACTAAATCCCTGACAGGTGGCGCGCGTCACAGTGCTTCCTACAGCCTCCAACACGTTTCAAACCCTGACGTGAGGAGCGGCGGCGGTGGGAGGCAGATGAAGGCGAGGGATTTTGCAATATTGCGATTGGCGGGAAACAAATGTGTCCTAACAGCGTGTGTGTGGGGGGGGGGGGCTGTGGGAGGCAGCCGCCACATGTCGCCTGTCACTGTGTGACTGGGGGGGGGGGGGTGCACTGGTGGAGAACACGTCTCTAACTGGGGGGTCGTTTGAGCCCTTCGCTCTGCTGAGTGGAAAAAACCTGCCTCTTCAGCTTTTTGTTCCTGCTGTTACATAACACACACACACACACACAGACTTGAGTGTTCCCCGTATCATCTGGCTGTTCTCTGCACAGCTGCCATGTTTAATTTCTTCTTCACAAATTCCTTTGTTCAGCTGTTGTTGTATTCCTTTAATTTCGCTCAGTTTTTCCCCTTGTTTATGATACACACACACACACACACACACACACACAGTGTGGCTACAACTACAGTAATCCAACTCCATGTTTCATGAGAATAAATCATATGACTCAGTGACAGTTACACAACAACACATCCAACACGTCCATGTCCTCATGTCAGTCCCAGGAACACTGTCTGACGGTGTGTGTGTGTGTGTGTGTGATAATGTAAAGTGCTTGTGGTCGTAAAGTGGACGTTATGACTTTAACATCCTCCCGTAAACACACAGCCACATAAACGTGGCGCAGCATCGCCAGGCCGCTTTTCATTGGTGGCTTAGTTTGTTTGTTTGTTTGTTTGTTTGTTGAACAGTGAGTGTGTGTGAAATGACAGAATCCCTCATGATGTGTTGAGCTGACGATTGTCCTGCTGCCGTCTCTGTAACGACAAACACACGTGGCAGCATCTCGCCAGCAGCAGTGTGTGTCTCTGGGCGTGTCCGGGGAAGCGAGGACAGAACGGAGGGAATGGACCTGGACCGTATGAGACATCTGATGCAAATGATGTGGTCAAAGATAAGGCCTCATTAAGAACCAAAAGCTGCTCCCCCCAAATCTTTTTCCATCTTTTGGATGTTTAATAAGTGGAGGAGGAAGACGTGAGGGGACAGTTTGGACCCTGAGAAACATTCAGAGACTTAAAGCAAAGTTTAAAGACCTGACGCTAATCAGTAGATCTATAGAAACACTCAGTTCAAGTATGGAAGTAAGTTAAGACCCCCCCCCCCCCCCCCCCCCCCCCCCCCCCCCCCTCCCCCCCCCCCCCCCCCCCCCCCTCCTCTGCCTGTCTTCCACCGTTCTACACACACACGCCGCTCTAAGGTCCCAAATGAATTCCTGCTGCGATCTGCTGGTCAGAGGAGTCAGTCTGTCCCCGGGCAGTGTGTCTCATGGTGAGAACAGGGTGGTCGGGGTCCTTCACACAGTCAGAAGTCACAGCGTTTGCAGCCATTTGAAGGCGTGGCTGGATGAAGCGCGTGTCCGTCAGCGTGGATCCTAACCTGCCGTGAACGGAGCCCTGGTGGTGCATAAGATCATTAATATGGAAATGAGCTCGCCATTAGTGGCGCTGCTCTCGTTCTCATTCCAAATGAGGATTTATAAAGGCGTCTCATCTCATCTGCTGATGCTTTAGGCCACACCCCCAGAACCAACACCAGTGTTTGACCCCAACAGCTGGTCACATGGTTCTCTGGCATGAATTGCATTGTGGGACATGTCCATGAAGTGTCCACCTGTCTTAGTTCTGACAGAATATTAGGTGCAACCCATTTGTGTGTCAGTGAGTCCTCGTGTGTGTGTGTGTTTGAGGCCAACGGTTGTGGCTCTAACGGCGGCCGCGCGCACGTTCCCGTGAAGCAGAGTGTGTGTGCTCAGCCACGTGGGTCAGCGCCGGCCCTGCTGCGCGCACGAGTGGAAAACAATGGAGTCCAATTACAGACGGCGTCTCTGTTAATGAGCTGCTCAGTTAGGAAGCAATTAAACAGACGCGAGGCGCCGCTCATCACACGACTAACTGGGAGTGTCTGTTGTGTTTGGTTTTTATGGCGACTGGGCCACGTAGCGTGGGCACGTCTGGTGCAGGTCAAGATCCCTTTTATCTCCTTCAGCTTCTTTGATTTGAAGACTAATGAAATGAAGTCGACCTGAAGTCCTTTGAGGCAGAAGTGTGTGTGTGTGTGTGTGTGTGTGTGTGTGTGGACCCTTCACCGTTCCCCTCGTTCACTTTTGTTTTGCTTTTTATCTTGATGCTTCTAAACGGGCCGGAGGCAGACCATGACACCATCGTCATGCTTAATAAATAAACACTTTCTTTCCTTGTGTTTGCGCTGCTTCAGGCCTCTGCTGCGACAGGGTGGAGACGACCCAGAATTCCAGGGGCCTGGAGGAGGTGTAAAGTGAGAAAGAGAAGTGTAAGAAAGACACTTGGTTTACTGAGGGATTCTCTGCACAGCAGACCGCCTCATCAAAATTCAATGAGGAGCCGTCCACTGCAACGCTGGTGTGTGTGTGTGTGTGTGTGTGTGTGTGTGTGTGTGTGTGTGTGCGGAGGGGATCACCATAAATAATGCAGTCAGAGCTTGATCAGGCTCAGACCTTCATTAGGTTAAGGGACGCCAAGAAGCAGGGGCGGGTTCGCCCAGGAGACACTGAGGGACAGAGGGACAGGGGGACAGAGCTGCCTCAGCTGGCACCCTGTGGCCGTGCCCCACATATCAGAGCCTCGTGGGATATTCCTTTCCGTGTGCTCAGGCCGGCACTAATCTTACATAACTTTGCTCTTATTTTACAATTACAAACACTGTGCATTATGAACACATGACTGTCTACATGTGCACAGCGTCCAGCATTACATAACCCCCCCCCCCCAGTCAGACGTATGCAGTGTAATAAGGAGAGCTTATTGTTTTAAAGCCAGTTTAACAGCAGCAGCATCATCATTCATTCAGTCATCCTCACTTCTCTGCTTCCTCTCAGTCGTCTCCTCAGCCAAAACAAAGTCAGGGGACAGACTGCCGTCCATTCAGCTGCCACGGACAAATCAGTGTCCCTGTGTTTGGGCTCTGTGTTCACCCTTCAGGCAGGACGAGCTCCGTCCTCCGTCCGCCATCACGGGGATCAGCTTTGTGGGTGTGAAGCAAAATTCTTTCTCACTCTTTTGGGCTATTCCAGCGTGTGTGGTTAAATGCAGCACTTAGGGACGTTCTGTTGTCTGTCTGTGAACCCATGAGCAGCTCTCCTGAGGACTGCCCGATGAAGAGATTTACACTGTCGTTCAACCCTCCCTGAATCCCAAAGCATCCGCACTCTGGATCTAATTCCCTCTCTTGTTTTCTTAACTAAACGATCTCATTCGTTCATGGAGATCAAGAGAAATACATCAATTCAATTAAAAGGCAAATGTAGCTGTAGATAAAGATTTCCAATCTTAAAGGGCCGATCCCACTGGAGCCCCGTCACACATCAGAGACATCAAATGGTGTTTGGTGCTTTGGGAGCCGCTAAGATCAGCGCTGTCACGGCGTCAGAGCCTCTCATGAATAACGCAGCCATCAGGTCGATACTTGGAGCAAAACATTCCAACTGAAACAAATCAATTTTACTTTGAGAAAACTGGTTTTCTAGCTCAGTAGTTGCAACTAAAATATTCATGAGTCAAAGTATTTTTTATCCTTCATGAATATCTACTGTAGAACAACACAAATGAATGAGTCAAACCCAAAAGGCAAACTGCACAGTATTAACCCTCCCAACGTCTAAAGATGGAAAGAATGGGAAACAATAGTTTATTAAAAAACAGAGATGGCTGAGAGCTGGTGATGGTTTCAGCAACCAAAGTGCTTTGGCGTTTAGAAATATCCTGGAAATAGCATCAGCCGTTCGAATCGAGCAGGGCTCGCTCTGCCCCCCCCCCACCTTCATTTTCTGGGGTCAGAGACACAGAGGACAGGGAGACGTGTTGACTGCCTGTCGCTACCTCGCATAGCATCTCCATCCTTTAAAAGCCGTCGGAGGAGGAGCGATAACACAATTACAGCTTGGGTGCAGCGTGTCCACACTGTCCCTGGTGTCCTCCAGACGGGGTGTGAGCTCTGAGATCAGTCTGTCCTCAGCGTGTCCTGAGATCATCGACTCTGTGGTCAGGAGCCGCCCGTCTGGACCCCAGGCCGGGACACACGGTAGAGGTCAGGAGGTCACGGGTACCTGATGATACGTGGTGAGACGCAGCAAAGAGTCTCACTGAATCTCTGATGACAGCCAGAGACGTGAACATTGTCCTGACACCTGCTGAGTCATGACGACTGAACTCTGAGAGACCCGCCCACAGACAGCCAGCGGCGCCGACCGAGGCTGTTAGCCCCGGGCGAGAGAGAGAGAGAGTGTGAAGCTCTTGGTGCTGGTCAGCAGAACACCTGACCACCCGCCGCAGGCTCCTCGTCATTCACTCTTAGTGAGATCAGACCCTAACACATCCAAAATACTTGACTTATGTAGAATTGTGTTCAAATCCCATCGCGCCCGATCATGATATACTTTATGTCAAACAACATGGAGGCAGCTCCAGAGGCCAGAGGTGGTTTGACGAGAAACGAGAAAAAAAGATTTGGCTCATCTCCTCTGCTCAGGGATTTTAAATCAAATTAAAACTTATTATAATTTTTTTTTCCTCCATGAAAGTGATTGTGTTGCTTCAGCAAATTCAAGGATGCTCTGACACTCAGTTTGAGCTGAGTGGAAAACATCTTTTCAGTGTTTTGACAGACGACCCTGAACGCCTCAGAATGAAGCGCAAACTATTTCCCCTGGTTTCTTCATCATACATGATGAAGATGATGATGATGAGGAGGCAGCAGCGTGGAAGCTCAAACAGAGCTGAGCATGGTTTAATATGCGGCGCTGAATGATTTGCATGCAAACATTCTCTATTAGCTCAACATGAATTAAACTGATGCTGCGGCTCCTCTCAGCCTTTATCAAGGGAGTCCCACTGTGTGTTTTGTACGATTAAACAGTCATTAGCTGATTATGTGGCAGAGAGGATTGATTGCTTGAGTTGTTCTCTGCCATCCCATCCATCATCTGAGGAGCTGGAGCTGATCAGTGCAGAGAGGGCCAGAGGAGGCGCTGGAAGCTGCACTTCCCTGGGTGGCCTCTAGAGGCAGTCTCCATTGACATTCCTCTCTGTCTGCTGAAGCACCTGCACCAGGCTGTACCTCAGTCGCTTGCATTGTGATGGATAATACACGTAATAAACATTGCAATGACATCATCATTTTGTCAAAGTTAACGCCAGAACTCCTTCTTCAAACGTGTGCACTCATCTTTAGCAGGTCTACATCCACAGAGCAGCATGAATAAAACACGTGGATGTCCTTTAAATCAATATACTCACAGAGTACTGTGTGTAGTACTTCAGGCAGTGAGTCAGAGTATCTGAGTCCTGGCCCCACACTGGTCTCCAGGTTTCTGGCAGCAGCAGCTTTAGGACTGAGACGGAGTGCGTGGAGGACGTTATTATTGAATTGATGATGTGATGATGACAGGTGTTGGGCAGGTCGAAGATTATCATCCAGGCTTGATTCTGAACGACCACTAACTTGAGGAACGAGTCTGTTCCCTGAGAACACGGAGACGCTCTTGTTCCTGAGTTGAATGAGGTCAGTGTCAAAGCCCTGGAGGACGTTCATCAGAACGGGGGTGAGGGTCACTGATGAGATGACATATGGAAAGTCTTGAATAAGAATAACTATCAGTGGTTCTCTCGGGCCAATCAGTGCTTCAGGGCGGGGCCTGAGGACAGGTCCCGATCCTGAGCTCACAGACGTCCGTCAGTGGCAGAGCAGTGAGGATGAACCTTTAGACTCTAGGGACTATAGAGTCTAGGGTCACAAGAGATAACACAGCCCTATGAGGCGTGTGATGTATGTGGGTGGTGGCTGTACCCAGTGATTTGAAACGTTATTTGTCTATTTGTGGAGAAACGTGTGAGTCCTCTCAGCGCTGCGAGGCCTCATCACTTAGCTCACATTAGACAACACTGGAGACGCTTGTCAGTTTAAGTGCTGCCCTGAGCGACCTCGAGTTCTGAGTCTCTTGTCTGTGACGGATGGACTCGCTGTTGGGCCGTGAGGGGGTTTGCAAATGATTTCCGTGCGTAAATACTCTCCTGCTCCAGAGTGGCTGACTGACACCGGCTCTCAGGTTCATTGTGACTGAGCCGCGGCGCCAAAGGAAGAATGATGCGTTTGTCGATGTCGCGGTTTGCAGGAAACTCCGCAGACAGCCAGGATCGAAACGGAGCGAGACTCCTCAGTGGCGACAGTGATCGATCCCGGTTCAGCTGCCGTTAATGTGGACAACGCTGTTATGGATGACTGGCTCAGGAGGCGGAGCTTTTACTTTTATTCTCCCGTCTGATTAGCAGCTGAATTCCAAAAGTCCAAAAACTCTCGATCCCGTGGGACACATTCTGCCATGCTCGTCTCACACAGGATGCACCGCGACTAAGTGGTTCAATTGCTCTTTGCCCCCGCCCATCCAACATGGCGTCCCTGTCCCTGTCTCCGTCCAGTGTCTGGATGTCCAGCAAACAGAGACAGGGACAGCTGGGCTGCTTCTGAAACGCACGTCTCTTCCTGCTCCTGAGACGATGGAGGAGACACACGTGAAACATAATTAGTGAATCTTTGAATACTGGAAACGCCACAGTCATACACACAGTACAACAGTATTGCAATAGTCCTTCGTATCAGTGCTTCTTGTCCTCAGGCGAGGGGAATCTTTTCAAGGCTCGGCGTATTTAAATCCAAAGCCAGAGAGAGAGAACTGAAAGAGGACATGTCCTCGAACACACCAAACAATCAGAGGTTTTTACTTTGGCAAAGTTTTCATGTGAATAGTTTCCAAGGCTCATCTCTGATCTGTTATCTAACTATTATGAAAGCCACCTCAACTAGCTCCTCCCCCACTGCGCTAACTTACAGCTCTGGTTCACCCCTGATACCGGCCCGTCTTTGCTGTAGCAGCACCCCTGCCCATCACCTCCAGGGTCCTGTTCCTGAACCGCTAAGAGCCAGCACAGCTGATCACATGACCACCCAGCATTCCCTTTACCTCCACTACTGGTGACAACATGCAGACAAGAAAGGGCTTCTGTGCTCTGGTGACGCTGACGCCACAAGCAGCCAGTCACAGATACGTGTCTCTGTCAGACTCAGATATAACGAGTCCTATCAGAGGCGCGGGGGATTTATCATTTGGGGCCAGACCAATAAAACTGACTTAATTAACTGGCCTTATCTTTAATATGCCTGGGTCTGATGGCTCAGCAGCCTGGTCCAGGGACGTGTCCCTCTGTCAGCTCATGACGGCCCCCCCGCGGCGTGTGAGGAGTCATTAAGTTCAAATACCACCTCCCGGTACACAGGGTGGACTCGGTGGGTCAGGGAAATTAAAACTGAACTTCATTCATTGCGCTGCTCAGCGTGGGTCCCCTGCTGTGACTTCACAGAATGGAGAGTGAAGCAAATGAGCTTTGAGCAGAGATTTGTTTAATCGCTTCAAAGCCCAGGACAAATTAGAAGCAGCGGCAGATCCGTGTCCTTTGCCCGCAGGAAGCTTGAAGCGTCAGCACCGCGGCCGTTGTTTGTGGATATTGTCTGTTCCCCTGTGGGAAATAAGAAGCATGAGTCACAACCTTTATTCACTTACTGTCGTTAGAATCTGCATGACGACGGCCAGAGACAACGTTACCAGAGTGAGAGATCAGTCTCTGAGGAGAAGCGTGATGTCAGACGGGACTGATGATGACTGAACAGAAAACGCTAACCCTAACCCTAACCCTAACTCTAACCCTAACCTGCTGTAACTCCTCAGTTCACTTCATCACATTACATTATCCTCTGCTCCTCCTCTGCTCCTCCTCTGCTCCTCCTCTCCAGTTCTGCCTGAACCTGAATGAGATCTCAGCTGCTTCGTTAAACTTCCCTCCATTCAGCTGCAGGTGTAATGATCGTAGTCCATGAAGGGTGTTTTATTTACACTTTATTTTTCATGGACGGCAGAAATGAAGGAACGTGTGTGCTGTGTGTCCAGGGGGAAGGTTGGACAGCCAGTCCTGCACTGCTGCTCCTCGTGTCCTTGTGTCTTCATGTGGACGTGTTTGAGCGGCTCCGTCTCCCCGGCGCTGCATTATGCAAATCAATCATTTGTTTACTCCACAACAAAATAGGACATTTGGTCCAGTGGCAGAAAAGAAGAAAAGGAGGCGAGAATGGGATGAAAAAGAATTCCGAAAATGTCTGACATGCTCTTTGATGTTGGCTGCATCCCTCCATTACGCCTCCTAATTATTTCTGAACTTTCCAGAAAGTCTTCTCCCAGGTTCAGACGGGGGCAGCTGGGAGGCGCCGAGTCCAGTAAATTAATGACAAACTATTCAAAGACATGTGGTGTTTATATAGGGTCTAGATCAAAGGGATATGGCGGCACTAATTGAATAGAAAGAATCCCCAGTGCGTCTAATCTAAATTGAATTAATTGAAGTTGGCTTTACCCTAGAATGAGCCCCTTCTCTTTAGAATATCTATATTTACACGTTTGTATCAACACCTTTTCAGTTTTAACAACAACTGGAGCTACCACACGTTCTTTTCATGTTTTTAATGGGGGGGGGGGTGAGCTGCAACATGAAACCTCACCACTAGATGGCATTACATTCTACACACACAGCCTTTAAATGGATCAGAACACAAGACACTGTGTGTGTGAATATCAGCGTCAGCAGCATCTCGCTGAGCTCTCACTGCGTATCAAGGTTTTCTGTCAGATGCTATGAATTAGGACTGGAGATCAGTGGACACGGCAGAGACACGGCAGAGACACGGCAGAGACACGGCCACTGCCATTTAAACCCAGTATTCTTCAGAAGCCTTTTGGCGGAGCGATGACTGACTAACGTAAATAAGCTCTCAGGGCCTCACTGCATCTCATTTACTCACATGTCATGCTAATAGTGTTTACTGGCGTCAGTCAGCGTCCACTGGTTCTCCTCTGAATCAGGACTTGCCTCTATATGTCCTTCTCTCCTCCTCAGAGAGGTCAGGTGACCCTGAGCCGAGGCCATGGAGAGTACAGTTCGCTGCTCCCTCTCTGTCTGATAGACTCTTCACCTCCAACAACCAGGAGAGAGAAACATGCAGAGTGTGTGTGTGTGTGTGTGTGTATGAAGGTGGCTTTATTGGGACTGTTGTGGTATCTCAGCCTGTCAGGCAGGGAGATCAGAGTTTCCACAGTTTAGATGAAGCCCAGCAGTAAAATCATCGCGTTAGGGTCATTTATTATTTATTTATTTCACTCTGAACCTTTGAGGTCGCGTTAGGGTTGGGAGGGGGCTGCGTGTAGTGACTGGTTAAGGAAGGGCTGTATATTAGTCAGTGTCATGTCCCCTGGAGTGTGTGGGTTTAATTGCTGTCCTCCACCACTTCTCACCCATCCTCGCATGAGGTCACACAGGCTCAATGCATCACACACACACACACACACACGCTCATTACCTTAGACCACGTCAGATGAATTCATGCCTTGATTCCCTTTAGACACCGAGTAACAACGCAGCGTTGTCTCGGCTCGAAGGACAGATGAGAGGCTAAGGTGGAGTCCTTGAAGAGAATGTGAACTGAATATTTCCCTGACTCCTCGTTAGCTTTGAGCGGCGGGGACAGTTTGTGCAGGCCTGCGCCGTGAAGAGCGCTGGAGAGCGCCGCCGCGACCGGCACGTCACAAAGTCGGAGTCTGACCTTGTCAAAGAATTTCCTTCGTCCGTGAATGTGCTTTAATGAGAGTAGGAGAGTTCAAGGGATGGACGTCGGTGGTTCGGCCACATCGCTGCCTCCTCACAACACAGAAAATATTTGAACTTTTCTAATTAGCATAGCTCATTAGCGGGCGAGGTGCTGCTGGTACTTTGTTCACACCTAACAGCACATACCTGAAAACACGGCGACTGCCTCAGTAACGCCGCTCGCCACCATCCCTCAGGCCCGTGTTAGCTCCCTCCAACGCTCTGATTGAATTTTTAGTATTCGCTGCACAAACACTAGCTTCTGTAAATGTTCCCGCCTCTCATCACACACACACACACACTCACACACACACAGTCTGCTGAAGTTCATAATTAGTGGGACACCAGCGCTGGAATTGGCTGCTAATCTGTTTCCATTGACTTGAGCTGAGAAAGCAAATTGAGCTGCTAATGAGAATCATGACATCATTCTAATGACAGAGATCAATCTCAACCCAACAACCACTGCCAACACACACACACAAGTTGTCAAACGAGGTGAAGCCTCCTGCACCACCACAGGTTTCAACGGGAGCCGCTGGTAAAAAATGAAAAAGTTGTCGGTAGTTTCTCATCTGTGAAAAATAAAACTCCCAAGAGTACGTCGCTGTTTTCATTCATCATTATTTCTTATTGGAAGAAGCTTTTTCTTCTTCCATATTTGTAAGGATCCATCAAGCTATTTATTTTTCAGCTCAGCAGCGCGAGCTGCTGCTCCTTCACACAGCGTCAGTGAGCGCATGAGGATCAGCACCGAGAGCCTCTGCTGCTCACACGCGTGCACGCCGTGTGAGGTTAATGACTGCATTTAGGTTCACATCCCAGTGCTGACTAGCCTTCACTGAGCTGGTTGAAAGCCTGTGTGAACTCAAGCGGTGCAGGCACGGCCGTCGGGCGCAACACTGGCCTCCACTGACACGGCAGCACGCTGAATGGAGCTGGGAGTCAAACCCTCAACCTTCTACCTGCTCCACCTGCCGTGCCGCTCAAACTCAGGCGTGGCTCTCCGGTGTTGTTAGTCTCATTCCAGGTGTTTGAGGCCTCACGTCAGAGAGGTCTGTGTGATTTTGGAGGTTTGAGGTAGAAGGTGACTGCTCACAGGGCCGTCCCTGAGAGGAGAGCAGCACGCTTTAATTCATACGTGAGCCACTGGACATAATGAGGAAGAGGTTGTGTCAACTCTCCTGCTGCCCCACACAGTGCATGAGCTCCACTGAGCCTCTGCTTAATTCATATACACTGACATCATGCACGTGAACCTTCAAGGGAGATCAGAAGGATCATAACGGTGACGTATATGGCTGGAAAGGTTGGTGACGATCGCTCTGCACCTGTTTGGAGCCCAGAGACTCTGGCCCTCGTTACTGTGAGACAAGCAGCCGGCCTCCAGATACTCAATTATACTGCAAAATACACTGTAGATTGTCCTTCCACGTTCATCTCCCAGGATAGGCTGCTCTGTCTAAAATAACACACACACACACACACATTAGCATATGCTTCTGTTTGTCGCGTTCTTATATAAGTGACCTGGAGCTGGAGAACACCCCTGACAGCAGCGTGTGAGACACAAGGCTTCACTGAGGACAGTGATGTGTCCCTGTCTGTCCCTGAAGACAACATACTCATTATTTCCTCTAGAATTACATTTGGATTAAATCACATGCATGACCAGGGTTCAGCTCCACGCTCAGTGTGTGTGTGTGTGTGTGTGTGTGTGTGTGTGTGTGTGACCACGCTTCCATTTAGTGCAGTGTTCCCACAGACAGGGACAGGGACAGGGACAGTGTCTGGGGGCTCATCCACAGACGTGGGAGTGTGACGTATGATGGTTCAGTCACTGAGAGTCCGTGCAGACATTCATGGTCTCCAGAGAATGAGCCCTGATGCTGAGGGAGGAGTCTGGGTCACGTGTGAGGTGCAACATGACACATACATGTTGACATGGTGTGCTGTTGTTGTCTGAAGGGGATCAAACTGGGGGGGCAGAGCAGTAGAATGGTGATTACACTGGTTAGAGTAAACAGCTCGTAACAGGACGGATGGGGAGGAGAACGGGAGGAGACGTGCTGAGCAGCTCATGTGTGGTCGATCCATACATCCCGCCGCCACCTTCCCATGGCGTGCTCAGCTTCCCATCTACCTCTGAGTAGAGTCTGGATGGTCTGTGCCATCCATATTAACTACGTTGGTTGATTAATAGACCAGCTGAGACCCAACTAGTCAGCTGACACATGAGTGATGCCGCTCCAGCCGACCGGGCCAATTAGTTGTTGTGAGTCCGGCGGCAGCGAGCGCCGCTGATGGTGCACAGGGAAATAACGAGCTACAACAAGATAATGGCTGCTCTCACAACGGCCAGCCGCCGCTGCTTCATTTGCAACAGCCTCGTGATGGGACTTTCATCCTCATAAAGCGGCTGCTAACACATGCGGCCATTTGTCACCGTGTTGGCGTTCGCTTGGCGGAGGACGCGCTCGGCTGTAAATCACTGGCCTCCTGTCACTGCACCAGTTTACCCAGTTGGTCCTGCCTGCTCCAGTCTGTGCATTCTATAAAACTGATCTCTGTAATCTCTGTGTTCCCCTGGCCCTGATAAAATGTGATCACCCAGAATTACTGAGGATTCATCTCCAGGACACGTGGGACCGAGGTGTTAGCGAGACGGGGCGTCTCTGCGTGGACGGCTTTAACACAGTCCCCAAACCTCAGCCTCGCTCCACGCTGTCATTCATCTGCTTCCGTCTCCAGGGCTTAAGAAACGGACCCGCTGCTTCAGAGGAGGCAACGGTTCAAAACTGAGTCACATTAAACTCCCATTGTGTAACAGCAGCACAAAGGACAACAAGCATCAACAACAGGCAGCTGATGATTCTTCACTATCCACTATGGCAGCTCACATGTGCTCCACACACGGCCGAGCGTCAGGGCCACAGTGTGTGTGTGTGTGTGTGCGCGTTACTGTCCAAACACATTAGGAGAAGGAAGTGCAGCTGTCAACGTTCTAGCGTAGCACGCATGAAATGAATTTGACAGTTTTGCTTTTCAGCCAGTTATTTGGCCTCAGCGGGCAACACACACACTCACACACACACACACACACGGCTCAGGCATTTAAAGAGGGCGGAGGGGTCTGTTCTCCAGGCCCTGAGGTCGTATCTTATAAAGACCGGTGACTGATTTTCCGGGACGTTCGTGCACGCCCACGTGCACACACGATGGGAGGCCCATCAGCAGCAGCACTGGCACTTCATCATAGTGCTTCCTATAGCGTTTGGAAACGTGTGTAAACCGTGCACCGATTGCTCTGACATCAGGCCTTTTAACATGGGAGTCAATGAGAGATGAGAGTGCCTCTAGAGGCCACCCAGGGAACTGCAGCTTCCTCACTTGGCCCTTGGCTCCACCTCTCATCCGTCAGTCTGCTCCTCCATGTGTCCATGGACCGTGTGTCCTTTGGTATTGACTCAGTCAGTTACAGTTAGTTCATTACACAGTGTAATGACATCATATGCAGCATTCATTTCATGTGGAGTTGACATGAAGCCACTTTGCTTTCACACCACACACTCTCCTTGGGTAAAGAGTCAGAACATTGTGGCTCATTAAGCCCAGTAGCACTGAATTATTTCTCGGCTCGGCTCTTGTATCCGTGTCTCTGCCAACATGGAACATGACACCACCTGACACACGGCACCTCGGCCGCCTGCCGCCGTATCCGGTGTTTGTCTCGCTGTCAGAGCTTATGTCCCTCACGGCAGGAGGTCGTTCCCTGGACGTTATTTCCTCAGTGACAACAGACCGAAATGCATTTTTGCCCTTTTCCATTTGCTGCAGGCCATGTGTGTAAACACACACACACTCACTGGGAAATAAGAAATGCATGGAGGGCGCAGCTGACCCCCCCTTCACCCGGCTGAGGTTGTTTACTTCCTCTTTTCGTCAGGAACTGGGTCAGTCCACAGTTACCGTCCAGAACAAAATGTTTTTACAGCAAATTAGCATCAGGACTCAGATTCTCTGAGATGATTGAATCATGACGTTTCACTGAAATGAAATCAGAAGTGCTACACCAGCCTCCGCCGCTCCTCCGAGCCCGTTCATGTTTAAAATATTACAATTCATGAAAATCAGTATCGCTCATGTCTGCGCTGGCAGTGGGATCAAACTCAGGCCTTTTCACTTTTGTGTTTTTCATCCTCTGCTTCGCTTCAGAGTCGCTGGGTCGATGCGGTGCCCGCGGCCCGTTCATGGCTGCTGTTGACTTCACCGGCGGGGGGGAGCCTGCGCGGCCGCAGGACGATGGCCAAGGTGGCGCCTGGCGACCTGGAAGCAACCCAGAGTGACACAGTAACACAGCCATGACGCTCACGCATCGATCCAGTGCTGCGCGTTGCCCTCGCACCCTCTGAGTTGCAGCCGCGCTGACATTTACCGCCGGCTGAGGGGCGCTTGTAAAGAAGTAAAACGCGACCTTGTTCCTCGCCGTGTCATCGGTCTGTGGCTGCGTGTCGATGTTGCTTCCTCCCACGGTCCATAGACGTGCAGATTATAGATGCGTCTGTTCTAGAGTGCACAGCGGAGGTGTGTGTGGGGTGGAGGATCTTAGCATCCCGCTAACGTGCAGTAACCTGTTTACGACGACTTTATTTTCATGAGGAAATGTCTCGTGAAATGCTCTTCATCTGAGTTTAATGATCAGCTAAAAATGAAAAAGAAATTGTTCAATTAATTTAAAATATTCCGTGTCCCCCTGCGCACGAGCAGCTTTAGTCTGTGAGACACTGCAGACGCCGCTGATAAACGCTATTGTTCCTTTCCTGCTGGTGCGCACGTGACCTCGTGTCACAACAATACAACATGTTTTTATTCATCGCTCTGTCCTACTTCCAGTATATGATAGTAAAAGGTACAACCCCCACCCCCACTGCTGTAGAGCCCTTAAACATCCCTCAGGGCCCCGATGCCCCGCCCCCACTCAGCCCAAACGCACGCACGCACACACCAAAGCGGCCATGACACCAGGCCCTGTGTTGCACGCTAACGTGCGGCCAGACAAACGAAGCTTGACTCCTGGTCGAGGTGCAGGTGCGCTGATGGTGTGCGGCTGCACGGGCCCTTTGAAAAGCCACGTAGAAAAGAGCGGAGCCTTGTCATGAAACATGCATGAGCTGAGACAACCCGCCACGTCTATTATTCATGCGAGGCCTGAAAGTTGCTGAAAATGTGATAAATTGTGCTCTGTATTTGGATGATGATGTGGTCTCAGAATATCTTCAGTCTGCACGGATCGCACACGCGCTCGCTCCGTTCTCCGCTCTGTAGTGTGCTCCTTTTCTCCCATGATGCATTGCCAGCAGCAGAGCACCATCACACTCCTGCGGCCATGAAGTCCATGAAGCCTTTAAACGCGTCCTGACGACCAGCAAGAGGCACGGCCGCGGATGTTTACGCTGTATTTTTTATTTCATTTTTTCCCTACGTGTACGTATGTGGGTGTGGTCTCACGCTCATTAGGATGATGAGCAAATGTCTGTCAAAAATCTGATTCATCTGAGGGAATCATTTTCCTTTCGAGGAGTTTTAAATTGAGAAAACGAAAGAAGGAACAGACTTTCCATCAGATTGTGTTTCAAACTGTGAGGATCCACTGACTCTGCAGTCAGGCTGCCGGAGGCTGCTCGCGTCGGCCCCAAATCAAAGGAGTGGGGAGAAGTTCATTTTCCCGCCCGTCCACGCCTGGCTGCTCCTCTGCCCTGAATAAAACATGCGCTACACACGCTGCCACCTTGCCTCCTTGCCTCCTTGGCGCCTCTCACACTCCTCCCCTTTATCTCAGCAGATGTGTTTTGGCTCCCTCTCCGCTTTCCCTTCCTGCTCCTCCTCCCTTTCAGCTTTCCCTCCCTCCTTCATCTCTCCCCTCTCCCTCCCTCTTGCTTCTAACAGCGCTTGTTCTCCCAGGTGATCCCCCCCCCCCCTCCCCCCTCTCTCGTACAAGAACCGTGAGTGGTTGACTGCGAGGAGCGCGCTCCCAATGCTCTCCAGGCTACTCCCCCCTCTCCCTCCAGTCTGTACAGTAAAGGAGGAGGAGAAGTGTGCGAGACCACACTATTGTCTTTGCAGCTGCCCGACACGTAGACACAGAGGATGGGCTGTCAGGAGGACGCACAGCGAGACGCCAGGGAGCCAAGGTAGACTGAGGACAGGACAGACAAGTTGTCCCTCAGCCTCTGGACGATGACCCCCGCGGGGCAGGGCGCGCGTGCGACGGCGGGGAGCCCGACAGATGGTAGTTAGGGCGAATCCGGTGGAGCTCCGTCCCTGCTGGGGTTTGCACCCATGGACGCTTGCAGCAACGTCCGCAGCCTGAGTCCAGAGCAAGGTAAGAGAGAAGTAGGCCAGCTCAGGGTGAGGGGGCGTGACGGCTTCCTCCGGCTCTTTCTTCACTCTCAGTTTTCTCCTGGAGCGTATCAATATTTACTGCTCTCTGTGGTGCTGGGGATCAATCTTTCAGAGGGTTGGGGTTAGTGGGGGGGGGGGGTCATCCTCGTCTTCAGTGGGATCCAACGGGGGAGGCGCGATGAAGTCATCTAACTGTGACCCTGCCAGCACTCCCACAAGCCCCGGTAACCATAGAGCGAATCATTACTGTTGGACCACCTCGGCTCACGGGAGCAGAGCCGCCGGAGCCGCGGTGGCGAGCGCTGCTGCTGCTTCACCACAACCATGTCAGAGGGAATCAATAACACACCTGTTCTTAATATGGACTCTGGTCAAAGACTTGTCAAAGTTGGCGTGTCACTATCACGTCAGGGTTTGGGCTGCCGTGCACACGGGACGACTGGGGTTCAAGCTGCTGACCTTCTGGTTGGCGTGGACCACGGTGCCCCTCAGCCACAGCTGCAAATCTGTGCACGTGCTGGAGGAGGCGCACGTTTGCATCTCACCTGTTTGCTGCTGCAGTTTTGGAAGTAAGATGTGTGTGTGTGTGTGTGTGTTCCTATGCTCAGGGTTCATTTGAACCCACACACTCCAGGGGACAGTCCACTGACTAACTTTGTCCTCAACTCGTTACTGAGCAGCCTGACCGCGTGAAGAGAAGCAGATATTTAACCCCCCCCCACTGTGCCTTGTTTCATGAGGCTCCAGTCACTCCCCTGCAGAGTGTTGATTGGTCCTATGACCCCTGATCAAGCGTAGGGTCTCAGTATCATCAGGGTCCAGAGGCTGAGCTCAGACCACCTGGGTGAGCACATGCTGCCCCTCATTGAAAGTCATGGGTTCAGTTCCAGCCTCAGGTTTAAAGATGAAGCGCTTTGAGGGGGGGGGGGGGGCACAGCTGCCGGGGGGGGGGGGGGGGGGGGGCACAGCTGCCGTTTGATTTTTCTAAATACACAATAAAGGCAGAGAGGTTTGTGGGAACGTGTCAGCTTGACGTGACTGGGTGAGGGCTCCCCTGGAACCATTAGAACACATTACTGTAGAAACGCTGGTACAGTGGTTTACATCACAGAGCATCTCTCCACTCCACAAACGAGAGACACGGCTGAGCCAGGAAATGAAAATAAACACATGTTAGCTTCTCTCTGAAAATAATCAAATAATAAAAGATGAGGTAAAAAAAGAAGCCGAACCCTCACATGAGAGCAAAGGCCCAAACAGCACCGGCGTCTGTTGCTGTCGCGTCACTGACCTCAGAGGGAGTGGGACGCAGCCTAACGTGGATCCTGATGTTGTCCCATCTCTGGGGGGCGTGGTCACGGGGCCGAGCAGCGACAAATGCCTGAAATATTTGAACACAGGTGAAAGCTCTGTGTGACATGACGCTGTGAACGCCCTCAGAGTGTGATCACACTTCTCTGCTTCATGCCATGGAACTTTACATTGTAAGCCCCTCCCCCTGGCGTGCTGCGTTTAGCCCGTCATGCTCCTCCCCCATCTGTTGAGCGTCTCTTCGTCATGTGTAATTTTCACACAAAGTTTTTTCTCTCACAAACAAATGGACGCTGTAATAAATATGAAAGTACACACAAACGTCCTCTCATAGCAATTTGTGTTGTTTATAGAAACGTGATATGAGAACAGCTGACAGCAGTACCTCCGTGCACTGTTAGTGTGTACTTTCACTTCATGAGCCGCAGTATTACTCCTTCTCTGTTTCATGTAGAAGTGTTCCCATGAGGTCAGGAGCCACTGACGCTGACATTCAGATTTCCCTCCTGGTTGCATGTAGTTTGACCTGTTTGTATGTCGTGATGAGTCCTTGTGTGTGTGTGTCTCCTGCAAATGTCACATTAGATCTGGGGTCAGGAGGCCGGGGGCCGGCGGGCGGCTTCCAAAGAGGAGCAATGGAGCGTTTTATTGACGAGTGTGTTGCTGGTCTTGTGCTCCTCATTGTTAAATATCGACGCCCAGGAGAAAATAGCAGTTGGTCCTTTTTCTGTTAATGCTGTAAATAGTTGTCAGTAACCCGTCCTCGTCCAGGATGCAGGATGGGTGTGACCTGTGAGGGGGCGGCACTGAGCAGCGGTGGGCAGAGGTTGGTCCTATAACACCCCAGGGTGCTCTGGGTTAGGGTTTAGATCAAAGGACTTCATGAGTCAGTGGATCTCGTCTGTGAGGCCGTCACCTCCTACTGGGGTCACGCGTGTGTTTGTGCCCACTACTTCCAGCTCCATGGACGACAGTGTCTGTCCATGTCCCTGTCTCTGTCTCCGCCACCGTCTCCCTACCCCATTAGGGAGACGTGTATTTGACATTCCTGTGCTCAGGGACGGGGAAGTGAACCCAGGCTGACTCCAGGGTGGAGTCGCTCCATCAGCACACGCTGGTGTTTCATTAGCGGCTGAGTGAGAAGAATGTCTGAGATGTCTTCTGTGGCCTCGCTGAGAGGGACCAGGACCAAGCAGCAGCTCACAGCCATTATTCAAACTGGCCCTGTCAGGACCGTGTCCACGGGCCCGTCCTCGCTCTCGTCTCCGGCCACGGATGATCGCTCTGGCTTTGAATGGAGCTGCTGTGAAGGTGTGGGAACGGGATGAGAAGATGACAACCAGCCTCTGCTCAGGTGTGTTTCGTATAAATGGCTGTTTTCTTCATATTTTTACAGAGGGAGGTTTTCTCTGAGGAGGACGCCATGGTTTGTTTGTTTTTTGACAGTCGTGGACAGAAGTTAGCCACAGGTTCTCCGTCACGTGGAGGAGGAGAGACTGAGCTGAAAACTAGTACAGCCCTTGAACCTGGGAGGGATTCAGATCAAATAAGGTCAAATAAAAACAGGCATGTGATCCCAGATCAGAACCAACGTCATAAATATCAAATGTACGATCGTTTTGTAAAGCCCCCCCCCCCCAGGAGTCGTCTCCAGTGTAACGCTGTGACTTCACAGGCCTCCATCGCTCAGTTAACCCCGTGCTCCGCCGCTCCGTCACCCAGCAGGCACAAAGAGTTTGGAGAGAAGCTCTTGATGTGGAACGCCTCTGCGGCCGCTCGTTACTTCCCCTGTGTTCAACTCTGAAGATCAGACGTGCACACGGCTCCGGAGTCGCTTCCCACTCATCTGGAAAACACGTCTCGTGGTGTCACGTGACCAGGCTATTTCTGGGGCGCCGTCACCGCTGGCTGTTATGCTAATGGGTTAATGAGCGTCACGCTGACGGTACGGGGGCCTCTGAGCCGCCCACACTCAGCACCAGGGGGACACGCCCTGTGGGGGGGACGTGCAGTACTGCGTTTATAGAGGAGCACATTAGAGCGTGCACACACACACTCTCCGTGTAGAGTGTGTGTGTGTATTAGTGGGCTTCAGGGGGACGTACTCACTGCTTTGCTAAGCTCAGGAGTAAATCCACGTTAATGCCGCTGAGCTCTGGGAGCAGATCCTGAGGACGTCCCTCTGTCCAGAGACAGCTGTCAACTACGGCGCCGCCATGAGGTGGAAGCTGATGTCAAAACATTTATTTTGTGAATAGGGAAAGGAGCTGCGGTGGTGAGATGACCCAGCGTCCCTCCCTCTGACGGGCTGCGGCCCCCAGGGGGCAGCGGAGGCTCCGAGCCCCGGCACGCTCAGCTGCTCTCTGCTTTAGGACACATTTGTTTAGCAACTGAACCCCACTTTGCCTCCAATAGCTGAACTATCAGAGTGTGTGGAGGTGTGTGTACCTTAGGTGCTGTGAGCGGTTGACCAGAGCCAAAGTTGCTTCAGGGACTCTGAGCAACCTCTGGACGTGCGTGTCTGTGCACGTTAAAACATGATTCCTGACCCACTTGTTGTGTGACAGTGATAAATGTTGCTCCAGCCGACAACACCAGCCTCTGAACACTGTAAACGCAGCTAACTCACCTCTGGCCCTGACTAGCTGATGGAGCCAGGTGTCCCAGCTCCCGTCTCTCAGGCTGCAGCGAGGAGCCAAAAATTCTATTTGAGCTTTAGAATGAAGAATTTAAATATGGAGGGTTGCCTGAGCTCACTTGACTTGACTATTTGTGAACCCTGACACATTCCATGATAATGAAGAACATGAGGTAGAAATAAAAAATGCACACAGAGAAATGATTTCATGTCATGAAATACTCATGTGGAGCTCATCACCAGGGAACATGACCTCGCTGTCCAGCCTGGAGACGTGGTAGAAGTCAGGGAAGCCGCCAGCTGGAGCCCAAATTGCACGCGGCCTCCTGGACGGTCGTTTATGTAGCCGCCGCGGCCCCAGATACGACCGCGTTTGCTTCGCTGCGTCGCCGTGTTGATGGTAATGAGCTCTGGGTTTGTTTGAATTCAAAAGCCGAATGGAGACTGGAGATGCTGTGAGAGCGTCTCCGTGACGTGTTCAGTGTTTCTGGACGCTCTGTGAGTGGCCTCGCTAACGAGGGAGACTCGTGTTTTCGTCGCGGCGCTGTGCTGATTTGAGTAGAGCGCTGACAGTTCCTGCAGGTGTCAGGCTCTAAAAATAAACAGAAACAGACAGACGTCAAAGGAGAGGCTGCGGCTCCTTCCTCGGCTCCGTCTGCAACACGCTCCCGCTCAGAAACTGATCTGTGGCTCCACACAATCCCTGATGAATCTCTTCAATCCTCGGCTCCTTGATGACCCTGCTCTCTCTCTCTCTCTGCGTGTTCTCGCTTCACCTTTCACCCTGGCAGACGCGCTGCTCTGATGAGACGTTGGCTTCCCACAGTCCAGGTACATTAGGTTGTACTTATATATAGATATATATTATGGAGTATTTGGGATTACAGAAACAGGGTCATTGGTTTGATTATCAGTTTAATCTTAAGAATGTTTTTGTAAATATCAGAAACCAGGATTAAATCTTTGTCCCATTAATAATCAGCACAAAAGATCATATTTATTAAATATTAATAAAATAAATAGATAAATGAGCAATATAGTGGGTTGGTTCATGTTAATAAAGGAGCTAATTAAACTATAGCTATACTACAGCATTAGTGTGTGTGTGTGTGTGTACATTTTCCAGCATGACGTAAGATTTCAAAGCAAAGTCCGTGCACGTGCGCCGGGTGTGTGTTGTGCGTGCACGTGAGGAGGTATCAAGGGGCTCCTGCTGCAGCTAACCCTGTGTATCGACTCCTTGGCAACTCACAGCCTAACACGCCATCGTGTGCACGCCGCGGCGGCTGCGGCGCCCTGCGCGTGGCCCCTGCAGAGCTCAGTGGCGGGCGTCAGCGTCCCCTGTGTCGCGGCGCCATCTGGCAGCCTCAGATGGTTCGATTCCTCCACACCAGGGCCCCGAGCTTTCATCCAGCAGAGACCAGGCTCCCAATCACTGTAGATCAACATAGTTAGTTAGTTGGTTTCTGATTCTCATTATGAACCACTAACATGAATACGTGAATGTGATGTTTTGATGCATGTCCAGCAGCGTGTGTGAAATGCTGTGGTGGGTGTGAACACATGCAGTATTCACCACATCATATTCTTATAGGACGATTCTATTTTTAAAAGCAGCTTCTTGTTGGACCCATTTCAACCTGCCTCATTGTTGGTGTGTGTGTGTGTGTGTGTGTGTGTGTGTGTGCGTGCACGGTGAATATGTTGCAGCACCAGTTGTCCCCTCTGCTTTTTGTGTGTTACATGGAACACAACACATCCTGATCCACACTGAGGGAATGTGGGCGGAGACACACACACACACACACACACACACAGAGCGGCGCATTCTGGAGGGTGTGTATTTTTAATTAGCGTTGTACGTTCAAATGATGTGATTGCTCTTCATGATGGAATGACTCATGAAAGGGCCAGAGGAGGTCCAGACGTCCAGCAGACTGGGTCTCCTGATCTCAGATCAGCTGCGTCAGGCATCCTGCAGAGGAGACACTAGAGGCTGTCCCTCAGATATTTGGTTTCTACATATGACGTCTGTCTTTTTATCAAGACGTCTGTTCAGAGGACAGATGAAACTGCTCTGGAGCGTCGTGGTCCTCGTGATCCTGTCTCCCTCTGTTTTGGTCCCAACGTCCCAGAGGGGAGATAAAAGGAGCGGAACAGAGGGAGGGGGAGTCCATGTCTGGCTTTTTCAAAGGAATTAGAATCATTCTTAAAATAAATAAATAAATAAGTAAATAAATAAAAATCCAACTCAGTTACTGTCTGGGTAAAACATCAGGAGCAGTGCACGGGGGGGGGGGGGGGGGGGGGGTGGGGCGGGGCCTCTCAGGCAGCCCACTGTAATAATGCTAAGTGCACAAGAGCATTATGAAGTCCACAGACAGAGCTCTAATATGTTCATGTTCATGTAATATCCTGTCCCTGGTATTTTTAGCTACTGAGAGGGGAGGTGATTCTCTCTCTCTCTCTCTCTCTCTCTCTCTCTCTCTCACACACACAGTGTCCATCTTTCGCTCTCTGCTTTGGGAATTTGTTTTTTAAGGCTAAGTTTCCTCCAGCTGTCGGTGTGTGTGTCTCTGGGCAGACACTCACCTTGGATAACAATCCCAGTTTGGACTGAACCTCTACCGTCGTTATTATTATTATTATGATTATTATTTTACCCCAGGATGGCGTTTTCGGGAGTAATCCCTCACAGCAGCTGTCGAGAAAAAAGTGGATACTCTCTGTTCTGTGCTGCATCTGTTTGGAATCAAAGGCAGGGTTTTACCCCCCATTATATCGTTGCATTATTTCTCCTTCCTGCTGGCTCCCACTCACAGTCTGCTAGGTGGGATTTCATGAGTATTTTCCCAAATCAGAACAAAGCTGGTGAGTGCAGGGGAACACAGCGAGGCATCATTAAGCTGATATACCTGCATCTCCGTGTCCCAGAGGTTAGCCCATGAATGCAGCAGGGAACAAAAACCAAAGTGCTCTCATCGTTGGGTAGTTTATCGTCTTGTTGCCCATTAGTCTGCCTGCGTGCTCACGCACATTGAGGAAGGGACCCCACAGTGTTTTTAAATTCCACCAAGAGTGCTTTGTTTTTGTCTTAGTGTCAACGTGAAGTCACGTTTTGACACACAGATGGATTCATCGACCACTGGAGGTACTGACTTGGTGCAGTCCTCTGGAAACCACGAGTGTGTGTGTTTTACAGACTCTAGAGAACAACGCCCCCCCCCCCCCCCCC
>JAFBJW010000077.1:457400-652541 GCA_016785235.1 Pseudorhombus dupliciocellatus
AACACCCCCCCCCCCCCCCCCCCCAGATTGGCAGAGCTCATTGTTACCATAGTTACCAGAATTCATGTCTGTCCAAAGTCAGATTGTTCAGTACATATTATTACTACTACAAACACGCCACATACTGCAGTACAGTACTGTCAACAAGAATACGTTCAACAGCGCTCTGGTGTTAATTGGACAGAGGTCATTTATGATGATGATGTTTTATGGTCACGAATAATTCATCTCGTTCCAACAGAGAAGAATCAGCGGGACTGGAACCGACGCTGTTCGCTAAGTTAGCTTGTCACCAGGTGGGGGGGGGGGTAATCACATCAGATATCAGCGGTGGGTGATGCAACAATGGAAAGAGTGCATTCAGAGGCCTCCGTCTGGAAACGTTCCCCCTCATGTGCTGCAGTACTCACAAACAGGATGAAGATAATAAATAATAATATTGATTAGAGTAAGTAATCAATATTCTTATTGATTAAATTATTAATTTATTATAAAGTGTCTTCCAGAGCCTGACGGGCTGAGCTGGCGTTCCTGGGGCTCACAGTGAGCTGAAGGCCTGACAGCACCTGAGCTGTTCAGCACCATGGACAGCGCACATCCGTGACTTTCCTTTAATGACGGCGAGCTCCCACAATCCCTCAGGGCCCGCGTGACCTCTTCAGGTGTTGGTGTTGGTGACCTCTCCAGAGGAGCGTTAACAGAATCCCCACTGTCCCAGTTCTGCCCACCTGAGCTTTGGCCCACTTTCCTCTGGCCTACTGACCTCGGTGAAGTGAGACCAACTGAACAGCATTGTTTAAAACTGTATGATATAATATTATATATATATATATATATATATATATACCTGTCTTTGACTGGTTCAAGAAAAAGCTAAAGTTATTCAACAAATTTAAGCATTCCATTGTTCCAAAATCATTTCACAAAAACGTGTTTTAAATGTGAAGAAATACCCCGAAAAACAGATTGCAATCATCCAGTTAGCGACCAGTTAGCGACCAGTTAGCGACCAGTTAACCTGACTGGGGTGGTTGGGTCCTCATGAACTCAGTGTGTGTCAGTCAGACCTTGACATCACACTTTTGACCAGGTCACTTACAAGGAATGTGACTGTTTCTGCTCCAGTGTAGATTAATAAGCATAAATAAGTAAAGGAATGGACATAGATAAACATGTAGATGGATAGTATATGTGTGTAGTATTCACACTGAGGATTTGTATATTTCATGACGCATATTCGAGTCCAGGACAGAGATGAGAAGTGTTTCAGTCTTCGCTGCTGAGCCCCGCATTTCCCATCTTCCACCGCGCACCCGAACGCGCCACAGGTGTGAGCAGGTGCGGAAGTAATGAGCCGGGCCGCCCCCCTCGCGACCTCCCCGTGTCTGCGTCCATGAGCGTGCTCGTGCGGGAGTTGTCATGCCTCACGCCGCGACCATCCTCGACCACGCTCAGCTGTGGTTCCCCAGTGACAAGCCGTGCAAGGCGCACATCTACGCCACCTGGTCCAAGGTGCGGAAGCGCCACAGCAAGGCCGGCCCGCTGTCGGTCAACGGCTTCTCCAAATGTGCGGCCGGCCCCCGCGGCCACGGTGAGTCCGCGCACGCGCCCGGTGCTCCAGACCTGCTCCCAGACGTTTCTTTGAACCTGGGTTGTCCACGCGTGTGTTGTGGGACTAGAAACAGTCCCTGGGGAGAATAACACTCCGTTTCACACACCAGCTTCACGGTTTCAACCAAGTTGATGGAGTTTCTAGTTGTACAGTAAAACACATATATGCGTATATGTGTAGGGGACGCTGTCGTGTGTGAAAGTTATATTGACAAACCTATTACATTGTCAATGATGTAGTTTGCCAATAAGTATAAATGACGTTAGTCTCCCCAAGAACACGACGCTTGGCTTTTTACAGAACCTGCTTCATGCGACTGAACCAGTCTGAGGTGATGTGCTCAGCACTAGGCCTGATGGCCGTGGTTTATCTGTCACCCCAGGTCAGGAGTGGGGGGGCTGTGAGAGAGAGGGTGACGTTCATGGAGAGGTAACAGAACAGGTGAGTGAGGGATGAGACGAGCTGCAGGTGAAACTCACGCCACAGCTGAGGGACATTTTTCTGAGTCAGTGATGTGATGTTGGTTTGGCGTTTGGTGGTGATGCTGTCGATTTAATGATGGACAACAATGGAAGAATATTCAGTGGGCGGAGCACACAGTTCTGTGAAGATCTGAGACGCCAGTAAACGTGTGGTCAGAGCCAGTGGAGTCTTGTCAAACACTAGGCATTAGTTTAGTCTATTTTTAGCCTCTGAGAACTTAATCATCTCTGGCAATAGAATTACTGGCATGAAGTGGAAGCTTCACTGAACAGTGGGTGGGTACACTGGATGGGAAGCTAGCATTCGTTTTCAAACATGGAATCATAAAAGTGGACACTTGTATTACTGCGTACTATTTTCAGATTTGAGAAAATAAACCTGTCTGTAGTAACGTAGTCAACAGGTGGGTTCAGATCGGTCCAGATGAAATGATTCGGACCCAGAGTCTCACTCTATTTTCACAGCTAAACAAGTGGCATTCAAACAAACGTGGTGTTCCCCTTGGAATCGTCTTGGGGCCGCAGCAGTGTGTCCGTCTCTTTGCGCCGTTGTCAGACTTTGTCAGCTCTGAACGAAACGCTTCCGTATTCAGACCCGGCACCTGTTTGTGGAGATCTGACGCCGTCGGACACGGCTCGCCGCGCTCGCTCTACTGCCTCCCGCTGTCAGGAGTCAGTCTGACACGTGACCCAGTTCAGTCCACGCCGTGCTGCTGAGATGGAGTCTCACCAGCCGGAGCCTCTGGGCTCAAGGTTTTGAGGGTATTCAAGCACGCGGTAAAATCATTTTGTTTAATTCAGGGATTCACGTGTGACGTGGTGGATCACGTGATTCAGAGCAGAACACCTGAGAGACGGCTGGTCTCAGGTGAAGCGTGGCTGGGTCCGTCCAGGACACACCACCTGACATTAAACGGACTCTGTAATTGGTCCCTCCCTGCCTGCAGGTCGCTGCTTTTCACTCCACACATTTAGCAAATCTCCTAGACCAGGATTACTGCCCCCGAGGGATTTAGGGTTTCTGCCCGCCCAACACATGTTGCCGTGTGTGCGTCTTCTCTCTTTCACGAGCAAACGTTTCCAGCGCTGCTGATGGATGAAGTAATGAGGGCGCAGCATGAAGACAAATTGAAGCTTTGGAGACACACTGCTGGGACTCTCTGACTTCAGAGACGGAGGAATATTGAAAAGACGGCGCGGCAATAAGCAGGATTGCTGCGGCAATAACATCACCAGGTTATTGACCAACTGTTGATTCCATTTGGCGATCGGAGGAGTTTTTTATTTTCTCGCTTTTCTCTTAGGACTCTGCTTTGAGAAGGAAATTACTGTTGGTTATGCTGAGTTTTTAAACAGCTGGAGTAATAAATTATACTGTATACTGAGCTTCTTTAAAAAAATAAAAAAAAGGCACAGGACATTTGCTCTCTAATAAAACATCCGTGGGGGCTGAGCTCATTAAGTGATTCCAAATGAGCACATCCAAGAAGAGCAGCTTTTTCTCCATCGTCCCGGTGTCTCCAGCCCTGATGTGCTCCGCCGCCACGGCAGCCACGGCAGACAAGCCAGGGCCTCGGGCAAAGGGGGCCTTCTGCTCCGAGGAGGCCCAGGACGAGCTGAAGAGCCAGCAGCAGGCGTCCCTGTCCACTGTGGTGGAGGAGTTCTTCTGGATAGGCAACAGCATCGTGGCCTTTTCTAAATGGAGACTCGGCTACATGGGTGAGCTCAGAGACGCCGTGAGAGGCTGCTGGGTTAATGTCCTCTGTCCTGTGGTTTGAGTGAGGGGTCGCTCATGTGAGCAGGTTGGCAGCACGGCATCGAGTGAATGAGTGAATGAGTGTTTCTGCTTCCTGTCTTTCGTCACGACAAACCCATTGTCTCCCTTGATGGCGTTCATAAGAGAGAACGGAGTCAGCGCGTCGTGGTCGAGGCCGACCCCAAAGGTCAAGGCGCCTCCTCTCAGGGTGTTGTCCAGTCAAAGAGGCTGTGAGTTAAAGGTCGCTGCAGCATATGGCCGCCAGACAATCCCGGTGAGCTTAACCTGCTGCGCTGACAGACGAGAGGGGCTGACTCCGCCTCCTTGACCCACATTGAAGTCAGTCAGGTGGCGCCCGCCCACCCAGCAGCCTTGTTGTGGCGCTCCCTCGTCTGCCTCGGCTTTAACCCCGTTAACTGAGCAGCAGGAACACTTATCCCTGTGAAACACACGGGGTCGAAGTGGGTCGTCCATTACAGAGCGGCCATGTTGGATTAACTCTGAGCTGTTCATTTGTCAGTGTCCCCAGAAGATGATGTCCCAGTTCAATCGGCGTCCTGCTCTGACGTGTGGACTCCTCTTACAGTCCTCAGCAGATGGTCGTGTGTCAAATCGTAATAAAAAGGAAAGGGCGCCACGATGGGCTGCGTCTGACGTGCACGCAGTCTCACAGATATCTGAACATCCTGCGAGGCTCCAAAGTTCAGCGTCTCCACATCGGCACACTTTAGATCTGATACTGTAACCATGGCAACAGACCCAGGCCCCGGCTAAAGTGTTTAGTGTTCAGTGCCATTGTGTGTCTGGCGCTCCACTTTTGTCTCTCTCTCCTTATCTGTTTGTGCTGCAGTGCAGTGTTCTATTGAGGACAAACCTTCCTTTTGTTGCTGCTGTCTCTGCAGCGCTTTGCATTGAGCTGGAACACACTCCGTCCCTGTGATTGGACGTCTGGGACAAAAAACTCAGATTGTTAGTTTTCGTGAAACTTCCCCCAGGCTCAGAGAGAAGTGCTTCACCTGCTGGAGCCGCAGCTCTCTCACCGTACGCTGTGTAGTCCAGACGCAGCCAGAACGCCACGGTCCGGACCGAGGCACAGAGCAGATGCATTTCTGCCCCGTGGCGCTGTTCTGTGGTGGGTGTGGAGCTCAGGTGGGCTTCAGTAACAGTCGCTGTAACGTTTTACTGCCCAGGCAAAGTGTGCTTGTACCTCCCCCATGAGGCACAGCCCAAAACATATCTTGCCATTTCTACACAAGTACAGTTCAAATAGTGTGTGTGTGTGTGTGTGTGTGTGTGTGTGTGCGTGTGTGTGTGTGTGTGTGTGTGTGTGTGTGTTGTCACGGGCTCGATAAGGTTCAGACAGATGCTTCTTTTCATTGTATGGGTTCTTCTCTTTTGGTACAAGTGTTTTCAGATATACTGGGCGTATATTCCAGTGGGAGTTATTGAAATATAGCCGACCTACTAACCTCTGAGCTGGAGCTATTTTGTTGTCGTGCGTAAGCTTAGCTGAACTTGTGTGCTGCCAGACCCATGTAGAGTGTGTGTGCAGTGTTCACCGGGCACCTAAAGCGTCACACGTCTCATCAGATAACACTGTGTACCTTTACAGTAGTACAAGTACTGGTGAACGCCGGTGGAGCCGCGCACTCTGCTCATCCGGTCCTGAGCAGGAATTCAATAGCAGGGGTCGGGGAGCAGGACTGAACTACTTTAACAACGCCCCGGGGGGCGTCAAGTCGATGTTCACTTGGTATAATCCATCACTGCTGGTTTGCATATCTCACCAGGAGGTCTTGGATCTAGTTCACGTTGCATTCTGGTCGAAGAGGACAAAGTGTGAGTTTACCACCCGACCACTCGTTTCTCTTCAAAGACGAAACTAAACATGATGATAATGATTTCCATTCACTTTGGATTAGATATATGTTATTGATTTTATTATTTATGTTTATGTTATTTTGTAAATTCAGCCGTCAGTGTTTTGGGAACACGTTTAGCTTTTGGGAGCGTAGGGCAAATATTTCGTCTTCAGATCAAAGTGTGGCTATGACAGCGTTTGCTGACATTAGGAATTCAGTGGTTTACGTGCTGATCTGACGTGCACCTTCAACCTTGATCGTGTAAGAGGGTTGTCTTTGAGCGAGGTTAAATTAGTCAAGTGGAACATGTTGCATGTCATCGTGTCAGTCGGGTCCCAGCCCTGTGAAGGCCTCATTTGCTGCATGTTGTGGGCGTTTGATAGGAAGGGCGGCACAGCTAATAATTGATGGTATGACCACATGGGGTGTGACTACGTCCTAAGGGCATGTGTCCCACACCATTAGCTCCCTGTAGAGGACATTTCCAGTCATCTGCCAAAATCAGGAAGGTCATGGACTTGTGGGTGTTGTCAGTGTTACTGTTCAGAGTTTGAGCCCATTCGGTGCTCTCTGTGTTTTTTACTGAATGTTGGGGAACTACTCTTTTTTTTTAATGTGATCACATTATAAAGAAGTTCTGTTTTCCTGTTTATTTTATTTATTTATGGCTTGTTTCGTCTTGTCAGCGCCGTGTCTTCTCCCGTCTATTCCTTGAAGCACAGCTAAGCCCTGTCTGTAGTGACAGCACACCCAGAGACGGGCAAGTCCGTTATGTCAATCAGTGTCCCTACTAACACATAAACACTGAAGTGTGTGTGTGTGTAAATGCTTGCACGCACACACACAGTCTCTAGGCTGGAAACAGGGACATGAGGACGCCTGCCTGTCATTCACGTCCTGTGTTTGCACGCTGTCTGCTTCCTTCCTTATTTTTCTCTCTGTCTTGTGTTCTCGCCTCCAGTGGAGAAATGCATGAGCTCCATGCAGATGGGGACCCAGATGGTGAAGCTCCGTGGTGGCTCCAAGGGACTGGTGCGGTTCTTCTATCTGGACGAGCACAAGTCCTGCATCCGCTGGAGACCCTCGCGCAAGAATGAAAAGGCCAAGAGTGAGTGTCCCCTTCCCTCTGGAGCTCCAGGGAACTGCATTTCAAATGGGTTTAGCTCCCGCGGTCCAACGTGCATGGAAAGCATCCGTGCCATATTTCATTTGACAGACAGGGGCTGATGGAGCGGTAGCAGGCATCCCACCAGCATCTACATATGTCATCCTCCTGAGAGGCTGCTGCTCACTGCTGATCATTCCAACACTCACAGACGTGCCTCTTTGTAAACACATACAGATTTAACTGTCATTTTTGGACCTGGTACAATTCACAGCTTGTTTTTTTGTTTTTTTACTTTCAACTAAATCGGTCAAATCTGATAAATAACTGCAAGTGTATTATTTTTTTGTACAGGAAATTCGAGGTGCGTGCATCAATATAATATCACACATCTGCACATTGACCCATAATGAGGCATATCAAGTTAAACACATTAGGTTGAAGTATTGTTCTTCAGATATAATAGAATAACATCAGTTTAGACGTTAAAAGGTAAATTGCTGCGGTGAGTTGAACCCGGGTGAATTGCTTGAATGGATTTGGTCTCGTGCTCATTCACACGTTGTGATGATGTTTCCTCTGATACTGCGAGAACCTGCCAGCACCATGAGATTGAAATAGATGCTTCCCTGTAGTGGTCACTTGTGACTAGAGTGGAATCCATCCGTGCCCCTCAGAGTCACCAGTAAACCTGAGGTGAGCGTCTTCAGACTGTGGCCTGAAGCCTGGGAGACGTTATTGTTCATATCCAGACTTGACCAGTGCCTACCAGGCCTGTTTATCTGACAGGATTAGCTTTGCCCATTTGCAGTTTCTCAGCGTCTGAAGTGTTCTGTTAGAAGGAATTGTTTTGTTTACTTTAAATGTATTCCAGTGCACACTATCTGCA
Source organism: Pseudorhombus dupliciocellatus (assembly GCA_016785235.1). Classification (NCBI taxonomy): domain Eukaryota; kingdom Metazoa; phylum Chordata; class Actinopteri; order Pleuronectiformes; family Paralichthyidae; genus Pseudorhombus; species Pseudorhombus dupliciocellatus. Next base: position 465,107 of record JAFBJW010000077.1, read on the forward strand.
CGCTGTCTGCAAACAAAGGCGTTAGCTGCAGTGTTTTACAATGAAATCAGTCTGGGACTTATGAGCAGCAGCTCTCAGGATGGTTGCTTCCCTCATGGGGGCTTAGGGGCTCAGTTTCCTGTTCCTCTCCCTCCTCCGTAACCCTGGATTTAATAAGCTCCTTAAGTCGACTTAATTATTCATCAGATTTAATCTGCCCAAACAGTGTCTTCTGCACACAGGCCGCCGCGTGAAAAACCACGCACACGCTTCACTGGCAGATAAGAACATGCACTGTGCATCAGACTTTGACAGATCAGAGTCATTTGATCTCACTGGGAGCTCAGCCTTCTGTGTTTTACAACGCCAGCGCTTTCAAAGGGCTCATCAGACAGCGGCCACCAATTAACGAACGAACCTGGCGACAGACGCAGGGACCACAGACTCGTTGAGGGCGTCCGGTCACAGCGGCTCACACACACACACACACAGAGTCATTTCATCCAGTATTCCTCATCAGAAGGAAGTCTGAGATTTCCCATCATTTAAATTCATGATACACATGTTTTATCACATGTTAGTTTCCTCACGGAAGAGAAAAACCCAACCTGCCATTTGTAGTAGACTGTGTACTGTTTTGATCTTTCAGATGGAATCCAGGAAGTCCCTTAATACACTGTTAAAATGACAACACCCACTGATCAGAGATAATCCTACTGATCCTGGGTCCTCACACATTATTCAAATATTCCACGACTGTGCCCCAGCTCAAACTGGCCTCTCCGGTCGTCCCTCTAATGGAGGCCGTCTGTGGGACCATGCCATGATCCCTGAGCTATAAAATGAAACCAGCCACGTTAAGGGCACACACTTTAATTCTTCATGTTGGTACGTTTTACTGTGCATTGCACAACATGACGTCACGGACGTGCACGTGATGGTGGATGAGCGCGGCGCGCTTGCCTGAGGAAAACCAAACTGACGTCAGCCTGGAGCTCTCATCAAATATTCCAGACAGTAGTGGTAGTAGTGGTAGTAGTGGCGGTGGATTTCATGTAGCAGATACCTGGTGTACACTCTTGCATGATTCATGCTGCAATCAGAGAGCGCACGTAGCCATGTAGCATCTCCAGCCGCTGGGTTTGTGGCGATCACTGGCAGCCTCATGGGAGCACGCACACACACACTGGCTGTCATGTTACATCCATCCCTGACATGCAGTAGTTTGTGTGCGGTGCAGTTCATGTTTAATGAATGTGCATGTAAACAATGTTTTATCGTGGCAGAGGGAGGCGGAGCAGCTCACGTGTGATGGACAGCTCAGGGCAGCTCATAAAAGCTTCATGATGAAGAGTGTTATCCTGCGTCTCAACAATCAGACCCGATCAGTTGCTCTCTCCACACCAGCGGATCCATTAATTAACGCTGAGGGTTGCAACGCGCTGTCAACACGCCGCTTTGTTTACGAGCACAATAACAACCCTGACCACACAACGGCTTCTAAAGGTTGGAAATGAGCCTGATGGTTCTTTCTCGCTGACGACCTGGGATCAGCTCTCTCAGGAGGGATGGTTCATGGCGTTCAGTGACTCCATCGGTCACTTAGCTAGCTCCAGCTCTGTGAGGGCGAGGTCATGGTACAAGTACTCATTAGAGAGGAGGTTAATTACTGGCCGTGTTTCAGCTCATTGTAATGGCCTCATTCTCATTGCTGTTTAAATCTTAAAAAGGTCTTTTGATCCATGTTGATTTATAAAATCTAACAGTGAAGGTGAACTGGTCAGGTAGTACAATATTTAATACAAGAGTAGTGCAGATAAAGTATGTTTCTAAGTACATAAACATCCGTCTAGATGACGGGAGGATAATATCTATCAGTGATGAGTTGGTTCTGAATCTAATGAATAAATGAACCAATGGACTTGCACTGTGTGAGGATATATGATGTTTCTTCATGGCTTCCTGACATCTCTCTCTCTCTCTGGACCTGTCACAGTTTACACATTAGTCACACTCACCACTTGATGACTGATGCCCTAACGTCTCACACTGTCCCTCCTGACCTGAGGGGTGTGTCCAGCGCCTCCCGTCTTCTCCCCTTTCTCCACTGACTTGCTGATTTCCCGTTTGCTCCCGTAGTTTCCATCGACTCCATTCGCGAGGTGTGCGAGGGCAAACAGTCCGAGATCTTCCAGCGCTACGCGGAGGGCAGCTTCGACCCCAACTGCTGCTTCAGCCTGTACTACGGGGAACACGTGGAGTCCTTGGACCTGGTGTCTGGCACCGGCGAGGAGGCGAGGACCTGGATCACAGGCCTGAAGTATCTGATGGCGGGCATCAGCGATGAGGACAGCCTGGCCAAGAGACAGCGCACCCGCGACCAATATCCTTCATGCATCATGCTTCATGTCCGACGTTAGTCAGTGAATAACCACAGGGCAGTTGTTGCTCCCACCTTCCTTAACCCGCCGGCATCACGTGGCTGAAGCAGACCTTCACCGAGGCCGATAAGAACGGCGACGGCAGCCTAAGCATCAGCGAGGTCCTGCAGCTCCTGCACAAGCTCAACGTCAACCTGCCGCGACAGAAGGTCAAGCAGATGTTTAAGGTACGGACGGCGTGTCGGGGGGGTGCTGCAGCTCAGGAGCACCAGCCAGAGGTCTGTGGTTTCTCCCTGGACCAGTCGGAGAGGGAGAACCGCTGCAGCCCTCCACTCCAGGGATTGTCAGGGCACGACAAGTATTTGTGTCTAACTGCTTCATGGAGAAAAAGAAAAGCTTCTTTTAGGCTGCCGTGACCCACGTGTGTTTTCTCCTGTACGCACCCAGTCATCAGAGCATCCCTGAAAAGCTCGGCCTCGGGGGGGGGGCATCGATCTTCCTCTGGGCCGCTGTTTGGAAGCTGCAGAGGATTTGTGTTTGTTTCAGAGCCCGTGTTGGCTCGTATTCAGATATTCACAGCAGCACGGGAACATGGAATTCTTCATGTCAAAGTCTGGTAAACTCAGCCGGGGGCCGCGTTAAACCTTGGGTGGCTAATTCCTATTCAAAGCTGTTCGGTTCTGGAAGGAAAGCCGCTGACGGGCAGCGACGGACGCTGACTGCTGCAGATGTGCTGCTGCGGCCCGTCATTCATCAGCCAACTCGTTTGTCAACACTGAGTCCATATGGTGCCGCCTGGTCACAGATGGCCTCCGCTGTAAGGCAGGATGAATGCAACAGGGACTCAGTGTGTGTGTGTGTTTCTTGGCTTAACCTACTTAGTGAAGAGGAAAACCCTGTGGCCTTGATCCCTTCCCCTGTCTGGAGGAGTTAACTAAAGAGCCGGTGTGAATAATCGTTTCACTGAGGAGCCACTTGAGCTCTGCGGTGATCGTGATGCAGCTTTTTGAAGTGTTGCTGGATTACAGTGATGTGTGTTAGCGACTCCAGTAATTAGGATCCAGTCATTACATGGGAAAGATGTGGCTTCTTCTACCAGGTCTTACTATTGTGGTTTCTACTGATGGAGGAAATATTTTGACAACGTGAGAACAAGCAGCACATGATCTAAATCAGAGTGTAACGAGTCATAAATAATGCTTTCACTGTAGCTATAAATGGGAAGCCACCTGACAGGGTGTGTGTGGATTCATGGAAGCAGTGTTAATTGCAGACCGGTATTGTAAACTACACACTCTAACATAGCTGCAAGATTTCTTGATTTTTTAAAATCATTTTTCACATTCGCCAAAAAAAAGCGGTGAGCTCATCGTGGCCCAACCAAAACAGAAAGATGGAGTAGTTTAATCCCAGGGGGAAATTGCAGCGTCACGGCCGTCAAGTCACATGAATCAAAAGCAAATGAGACAGGAAGAAAGATAATGAAATGACAAAAAGACAAGTAATAGAAAAGAAAAAGCCCTGAAATATTATCTGGTAAATGAAGAGTGTTGTAAAGTAAAGCGGCATAGAGAATAAAATGGCCCAGCTGAAAGGCGGCAGGTGGGTGGACGACGTTTATCAGTTCAGAGAGAGAGAGAGAGAGCAGAGGAGGATCCAGCCCTGAGGCAAGGCCCACGTCTGTTTGCCTTTATAAATAACGAGATGCTGCGGCTGAAGCCCCGAGGGCAGAATGCTGGAGCATCTCCAGTTCAAACCTGAAACACTAACATTCTCTCATCAAGCCTTTAGCGTGACTCGGACTTGCCTCATCACCGCTGAGTGACAGACACAGCTAGCCTGGGAACGTTCCGCCTCCACGCCTGCCTTTTCCACCTTAGAACCGACTCCAGGTCCCTCTGCAGCAACGGGCCTGTTAACACTCGGTGCCTCCGTGCTTTCATGATGAACAGGAGAGGAATGAACTCGGCTCATGCTGCGGCTGCGTTCAGAGAAGGACCCGAGGTAAACGTGTGTGGTGTGTCTGACGCAGGAGGCCGACACGGACGACAACCAGGGGACGCTGGGCTTCGAGGAGTTCTGCTCCTTCTACAAGATGATGTCGACGCGCAGGGACCTGTACCTGCTCATGCTCACCTACAGCAACCACAAGGACCACCTGAACACCGACGACCTGGCCCGCTTCCTGGAGGCGGAGCAAAAGGTACAGCGTGCGTCCACATGACCCACAATGCAACCCACTGGCTGGCCTGTGTTCATCTCTACAGTCAGGATCAAATGATGCTGGAAACATGGTTTTATTTTAAGCATGCGTCACTGATAACGAGGGGTCAAAGGTCAAAGGTCTGACCTCAGCACCGACTCTTAAAATAAAAGAATCCTCACTTTCATGCAGTCATCGTCAGAGCTGCCAGGTGAAGCCAGTTGGGGGCTGACACCGAGTCTGAGGCTGTTGGATGAAACATTTCCATTTCCTGTGAAATGATCATCAGCGTGTCATCAGCTCATCTACCCCAGGGTGTTCACGTGTGTGTGTGTGTGTGTGGGTCTTTAACTACCTTCCTGCCTTCACCTGGACGCCCTGGTTGGTCGTTAGTTTACTGCTGATATGTGTCATGTTCCACTTGCATCCAGGGTTTGGTTTGATGTTCGTTTCAACGCGGCGCCAAGACGTGTCGCCACAGGCTGCTGGGATCTGTGCTTTGTACTTAAAATAAGAAATAAGCTTGTGTGTGTGTGTGTTAAGAACTGTGTATCTCACGGTGTCTTTGCAAACAGCATCTGCTCTCACACACACACACACACACACACTGTGCTCCCAAAGCAGAGGGTTGGTGTCAGCAGTGAAGACATTACTCAGATTAAAAAGGACTAAACCAACAATACGTTTAATATAGGACGTGGGTGTCTCCGTGTCCGTGTGTCCGGCCCCTCAGCAGCAATGCTTGTGGACTCTACTCTGTCCCAGCTGACCCAGTGATGTCAGCGGCTCTGACGGCGTTCACTCTGCTGTGGTCTGTCACGCCCTGCTCCAATCACAGTGGGAATGGGATGCACCAATGGGCCGACAGCAGCCGGGACGGGGACGGACGTGTCGGGGGTTCCGAGGTCGCACGCCCCTCCTGCTCCTGCCTCTCCGCCGATCGTTGTTGTTTGACGTTTCCGTTCTTCGCAGATGACCAAGGTGACCAGGGATCACTGCCTGGAGATCGTCAACAAATTTGAGCCGTGTTCTGAAAACCAGAGAGAAGGCGTTTTGGGGATTGATGGTAGGTCCATCTGTCTTTGCATCTCAGAGGAGAAATCTGGAGTTGAGCCTCTGGGCAGCGGATGCTGTTGTGTTTTGTGCCACACACACTGTGTGGGGACTGCACTGGGGCCCTCAGTTCAACTCCAGCAAACTTTGTTGTCAGTTTGATCCAGCTCAAGGGTGAGCTCAGACCAGTTATTCCCTGGAGCCTGTGTGAGTCGGGGCCTCTGCACCCTGTGTCTGCTCCAGGTTTCACCAACTACACGCGCAGCCCGGCGGGGGACATCTTCAACCCGGAGCACTACAGCGTGAGCCAGGACATGAGGCAGCCGCTGTGCAACTACTTCATCGCCTCCTCGCACAACACGTACCTGATGGGCGACCAGCTGATGTCACAGTCCAGGGTGGACATGTACGCCTGGGTGCTGCAGGCCGGCTGTCGCTGCGTGGAGGGTCAGTGCGCGCGCACGCACACGCAGTTTGTCTCTTTCACCAGATTCATGTTCACAGCAACGTTAAACGTGTAGAAGTCATTTCTCAGACACGTATTATTTAAGTAGTGATGCTCCTTTCACACCTGAGTCAGTCGTATTTAATATTTCATGTTTATCATGTTTACAGTATGTATTTATATGCTTCTACTCTTCTATCTCAATATCCATGTTTACTGTTTTCAAACGTTCATTATTGATCGGCTCTTTTAAAAGAGTCTTAACAAAGTGTTGTGTCGTGACCAGAGCGACTGTAGAGTAAAAGCATCAGCCCCTGCTGCCGGTCGAGCAGCTTCAGGGCCGAGGTTTGGACTTGGTGCAGATCTAAAAAGAAAAGGGTCAGCGTAGTTGTGTCAGAAACAGACTCCAGGTCAGCTGTAGTTTGGCGTCAGATCCTGGTCCGTGTGTTGTCCTCCTCCTGATGGCGCTGTCTCGTTGTCTCGGCTCCACAGTGGACTGCTGGGACGGTCAGGATGGCGAGCCCATCGTCCATCACGGCTACACCCTCACCTCGAAGATTCTCTTCAAAGACGTCATCGAGACCATCAACAAGTACGCCTTCGTCAAGAACGAGTACGTGCACACACACACACACACTGTAATATTTCCCTACTGCAGTAAATGGAAGGAAAGTGCACGTGGCAGGGTCACATCGACTGTTGGGAACCACAGAATCCAGTTTGATTCTCTACACGTCTTTGAATGAGCCGTTCACGATCCTCATGGATCTGAGCTCTGGCGCCCGTCACCCGCGTGCATTGGTTTTATTTATAGAGCGACCATAGAGCAACCTGTGCAGCACGCAGCTCACAGGCAGGCGCCCTCCTCTTCCTCCTCTTCCTCCTCTTCCTCCTCGCAGGCTGATAATCCCAACAACACGCGTCGGTCTGGGAGATGCAGAGAAAATCTCTATTTTTAGATCCCGTCTCTTCGAGCGAAACACTCGCTTCGTGCGCACGTTCACCTCCAGCGCCAGTTAGAAGAGCGACGGTGGCCAGCGCGTTCCAGAGAGCGAGGAAGGTGAAAGGCTCGCAGGGGGTTTGTTTCTCTCACACTGTCGTTGTGGAAGAAGAAAAACTTGTTCAGATGGTTTCTGGGTTACGTTTTCATCCTCAGCTCATGGGTACTTGTTTATTTTCTGCAGTGGTGCTGAAGCACAGCTCAGATGATGATGGTGATGATGATGGTCTGCACGTGTGTAAATGTTGCCACAGGAGCCTCGTCCTCTAGATTCAGTGCAGCTTGGCCCCTGAAATGAAAGAATGTCTGAAAGCAAACAAACTATCTCACCCAGGACTCGCTGTGGTGGTAAAATGAAAAACCAGTGATCATTCCTTAGCGTGCAAGTACTGAAGGTAACTCCTGAATCCAACTTTGAAACTATATCTGTGAAGATGTGACGTGAAGGCTCGCTCTGTTAAACACTGGCTGCTTGATGACCGTTCACTCATTAGCACTCGGCCTCAGACGCATGAACGGACCAGAGCTAATTCACCCAGTGGGAAACATAACGACTCACATTCATTGTTATGGTGCTGGGACACTTCAGCTTCACACTGGTGGAGGTCTGATATTTCCCCCCCGCTGAGTCCTATCCAAGTTGAAGTTAATTTAGTTTTAGGGCTCCACCCAGTAGCTGCCCCCCCCCAGGCTGAGGACAGTCAAATACAGACATATAAACGCTGCAGCTATTTTATTAACAAATTCAAATTAAACTCATTTTTGTGTTTCATTCCCTTTATAGCCACTTTTGATCATTATTCCATGTGTTTGTTTTATTTCTATTGTACTTTTGAAGTAGCTTGTATTGCATCAAAGGCTCTTTATAGATAAACACTGATTTCATTAAAAGCCAGAAAATAAAATAAAATAAATTCTCAGGGCCCTGAGAATAATTCACAAAGAATTTTATTTCTCAAAGCAGCTGTGAGATCAGTCAGCTGCTAAATGAGCTGATAAAATATAAGCTTCCATTTCAAACCACAGGCAGCTCGTAGCCACGTTCCAACGTTTTAGTTTTAAGCCAAAAAAAAACAAGCACATTCAAAATGTTTTTTCCTTTATTTGAGTCCTCATCGCATGCGAGGGCTTCAGGTGTGATGCTGTCCTCTGAGACACAGCCTGAAGTCACGAGTTTGAGCCTCTGCTGCGAGGAGCGTCTGAAGAGAGCGGCGTCTAACTGCAGCCTGTCGTGTCCCTTTGTCCCTCAGCTACCCGGTTATCCTGTCCATCGAGAACCACTGCAGCGTCCCTCAGCAGAAGAAGATGGCCCAGTACCTGGTGGAGATCCTGGGGGACAAACTGGACCTGGCCCACATCAAAGCAGATGAGAGTGGACAGCTGCCGTCGCCAGAAACGCTCAAGGGGAAGATCCTCGTCAAGGTACGGCGCCGTGGGACTGCGGGCAATTATCTCAACTTAGCGTTCCGTTACCTGCAGCTTGAGACTCGGAGAGAAGACATCAAAGGCAGGAGATATTCCACAGTGAAGAGACATGATCAAAGCGTCAGAGTGTGACACGTGAGGGAGACGAGCACAGCGGGAAAACATCTGATTAAAGCTAGCGTTAAAAATCTACATTTGTGGACAGTTTGTCTGCAGGCCCATGACTGGGTGCACTGGCTCATCTCAGTTTGACGTCTGTGGGACGGACAGTGGACAGTGGACAGTGGACAGTGTAGTCGAGGTGTGACGTCATCAGAAGCAGCATCTGTCCCACTGGACAGAGAGCTGCTGTGTCTCTGCTTCCTCAGTCTGCAGCAGGACATGGTGATCGTGGTATTTCCGCCTGTCAAGTGTTGGCGTCCCACCTGGCTTTAACCAACAGCAGCAGGGGAGCCGTGTTCAGGTTAATCACGCCGTCCTGACTCCAGATGCTTTCACGACAGACGAGGCGCTCAGCCAATACCCACAGTCCCACAGCGCCCTCTCAGGCTGCCAGGGTGAATTACAGAGATACCCCACACATTCTCCCTCCTCCAGGCCTGTCAGTGGACACGTAGTCCCTCAACAGACTTTATCAGCCAGTGAATCCTCTGTCACACTCATGTTCAGGACGAGCACCAGGGCAGATGAAACGATGAATACATGAGGAGTTGCTCCTTTCTCGGTTTGAGTCTCAGCTCGTCTCTGGAGGCCTCTCAGGGAGGACTGGGAGGACTGGGAGGACTGGGGGGGCTGGGGGGGACAGGGGGGACTGGGAGGACTGGGAGGACTGGCGCTGCGTCTGACTGTGGTTGGATTTGTCCTTTGCTCCTCCAGGGGAAGAAGCTGCCTCCCAACATTGACGAGAACGCGGAGGAAGGAGACGTGTCGGACGAGGACAGCGCTGACGAGATGGAGGACGACTGCAAGCTGATGAACGGAGACGTAGGTTCCCTCTTCGTTTTCCTCGAGTCCTCCGTCCACCTGTGGGCTCGTCCACGTGTCCAGCTGTTGTGTTGTGACCTGGTGGTTGGTGCTGGGGCGCGTCCTCGGTCCTTCTGTGGACCTGCTGTATCTGTCCGTGTGGTTCTCATGTCCTGCTCTTCTCTCTCCCTGTTTGTCTCTTCTTGTCTGCTTCTTTCAAAGTGGAAGGTACTGTACCAGCAGCTCCTCCTCAACCATGGGTTCATCCTTTGTGTCAAGGGTTCTGTCGGTGTAGATGCGTCCTCTGTGGACGCAGTCTTTATCTAAACCTGGGGGGGGGGTGTATGTGAGACAATGCTTGGATTTTAGTTTTAGGAATTGGAATCATCTCCGATTTGACAAATGAAGGAAACACGATGAGCGATATAGTCTCAGATCCCACTCGTCTGATGTGGACAGCAGTGAGCGGGTTCAGAACCCAGGCCCCTGCTCTGAGCTGCCGTGGATGTCTGCTGCCACCTGGTGGCCGAGCTGAGCATGTGCACACGGGTCACACTTCTCCATGTCCCATCATGCATTGCTTTATGTAGGCTCACCATGCATGATGTCAGACACAGGACCTGACTGATGATTATGTTGAAGGCACCCAGGACACATGTGGGATGAGAGTCTTGCTCAACATAATGTTTGCATCACTTTCCAAAAACTGATTTCATGGGCCCAGCCTTCATCACTTCATCGTGGCGTTTCTCTCACGTGTTCCTCTGAGCCTACAAGCAGCTTGTGCTCAGGAGACTCATGCCTGAGAGATCGGGGCATGCTCATATGTTTCACGACACAATAACCATCTGTCGACGTTGTAGAAGCTCACAAACAAATGAAGGGAACACTTCATGGTCACAGTGAGGAAAACGTGAGATGCAATGGAGGAGCGTGACATCAAGGCCCCTCCCTTTCTCTCCTGACTGATTCTTCTTGCAGACGGGTGACCCCTGCTGGTCAGGTGACCTCAGCCCTGACGCTCGCTAAATAAGCAGCAGCCCTGGGGCTGAATGTGCCAGTGTCATGGAGACAGGAAGGTTTCAGTCGATCAGTTCACCTGGAGGATTGAAGTGTTCTCTTCTTTTTTTGAGCAGTGTCAACACGTGTGTGTGTGTGTGTGTGTGTGTGTAACTGTCTCTGTGCATCTGTCCGTCCCCCAGACATCTGCCAACAGAAAGCAGGTGGAAAACATGGCCAAGAAAAAGCTTGATAACCTGATGAAGGAGTCAAAGATTCGAGACAGAGAAGACCCAGACAGCTTCACCATCACGGCGCTGCCTCCGGCGGCGAAGCCCTCGGACAAGGCTGCCTGCAAGGTACGACAGGAAAACACCACGGTTAGTAGATTCCAGGCTGGGCTGCTGCAGGGGAAGGAGCCAGGCACTGGAGTCCTGCTTTCCCCTGAAATGGAGACACAGCAGTTAGATGTACAGTCCTCTGTCACTCTTAGTTTATAGCAACGTGTAACGTTAAAGCGTTTCCTGACACGTCCTCTGCCCTCAGGGTAAAAGTGAGGATGGGACGGACACAGCGGACGAAGCTCATCCCGGCAGCAACAAGCATTCGAGCCGTTCCTTCATCGGCAGCTTTTCCAAACGCAAGGTCGGTTCCTTCCCCCTGATCTGTGCTATCCTCCTCCCGTTTATCTCCTCCACCCTCCGTCTTCTGCAGTACGAACTAACCAAAGAGCGTTTAGCATCGTTCAGACCAAAGGTCCCGTTCATCAGGTCAGTTTGATTCTAAGAGGCGTTTGCAGGAGAGAGCGGTGACGGTGGAAGAGAGCATGGGCATCTACATTTAGTGAGTGGTGCTCATGGTGGGACGCACCCTCCCACCATGAGCACCACGTGCTCTTTGCTCTGTCATTTGTTCAGCAACGTGTTCAGCTCCCTTTTTGTTTCAGCAGAAAAAAACAACCAAGCTGAAGAAGACGTCGAGCTTTGAGGACACAGATACAGATCAGGAGAGCACGAGCAGCGCCTCCCGGGCCCCCCTGCACCACAGCAAGTACGCCACACACACACACACACACACACACAACATTCACCGTAACCACCATCAATACAATGTGTTTAGTCTGACACGCGTGTGTAACATTCTAACTGGACACAACAAACACACGTGAGATCCCAGCAGCTTGGATGGAAACGCTTCAACTCGTCCGTCCACGTCCAGGATTGTGTGTGTGTGTGTGTGTGTGCATGCGCGTGTCCTCTCTCTCTCTCTTCTGTAACTTTCAACCTCTGTCTCTCTCACAGAAAGAAGAAGACCATGAAGTTGTCCAGAGCTCTGTCTGATCTGGTCAAATACACGCGGTCTGTGGGTCTGTACGACATCGAGGCCCAAGGTGAGCAGCTGCCCTCTGACCCTGACGCCCTGCCTCAGTTTAAATGGTCAACTTGAACTTCATGTTTGAGACCATGGAGGTGCTACATCCCGTCTTTGTGTCTTCGTGCTTCTGGCAGCCAACTGCAGCTGGCAGGTGTCGTCTCTCAGCGAGACCAAAGCGCACCAGGTGATGCAGCAGAAAGCCACGTCCTTCATCCAGTTCAACCAGCGGCAGCTCTCCCGCATCTACCCCTCCTCGTACCGCGTGGACTCCTCCAACTTCAACCCTCAGCCCTTCTGGAACGCCGGCTGCCAGCTCGGTATGAGCGCCGCGCCGCTCGCCACGCGCAGGGTCGCCCTCAATGCGGCTGCTCGACAGGAAGTGACAATGACAATGAAACCCAAACTGCTTTGATTTCAGTTGCGCTCAACTACCAGTCGGAGGGGCGTGTCCTGCAGCTCAACAGAGCCAAGTTCTACAGCAACGGCAACTGCGGCTACATCCTGAAGCCGGCGTGCATGTGTGAAGGTCAGCGCTGTCGGGGCCTCTCTTCTGACAGTGCAGCGGTTCTGTCGTCAGTGGAAATGAGTGTAACTTCTTTTGTCACGGCAGGTGCCTTCAACCCCAACCTGGACGACCCGCTGCCGGGTCAGATGAAGAAGCAGCTGGTGCTGAAGATCATCAGTGGACAGCAGCTGCCCAAACCCAAAGACTCCATGCTGGGGGACAGGGGAGAGGTAGGAGCCACAGAGTTCATAACACACACACACACACACACTCCAACATTGCAGTCAGTATATATGTATAAACAATACGGTTTCAATAGGACCGATTTTCAAAGCACCAGTGGTACTGCACAGAAACGGGTCAGAGCCTCTGTTGCTTGGACCCAACCACCGTGATCAGCTGACCTGATCTGCTGCTCAGATTTGAGCTTCTCTCTTCACTTGTGTTAGCCGAACAATGTGGTGTAAAGCCCGGAGCATCAGAGTGAAGTCAAAGCCAAGACGTTGTTGTGTGGTCACGTCTCTGTCAGATCATCGATCCCTTCGTGGAGGTGGAGATCATCGGCCTTCCAGTGGACTGCTGCAAGGAGCAGACCCGAGTGGTGGACGATAACGGTGAGTCGCCGCCGACTGTGGCTGCTTCATCCATCTCTACATGATGTGGTTGAAGTGATTCGTCTCTCATGTCTGCACCTGTTTATTTCATACACACCTCAGAGCATCATCACATAGAGAAGAAAAGGAACCACGAACCTAATAGTCTCCAGAGGTGTCTCATATTCTCCCTGGCTGAGACATTTTCTTTTAGAGCAGAAAGTGATTCTTCTGTTCGTGAACTGTATCACAGGCTGTGGCTCAGAGAGCTGGTTAGTGCTGGTTAGTGCTGGTTAGTGCTGGTTACAGCTGATGTCGGGGGTGAGTGAGGGGAGCTGCAGTCGTACACTCAGTGTAGGTGTATGTGCAGTTTGAGCCGTCTGAGTGTGTCCTGGTGTATAATTGATGAGCTCAGCAAGAGTGAGGACGTGCACAGCCAGCACCTCCGTCAGCACACACACACACACACACACACACACACACACACACACGCTGAATAATTGATGAGTGCTGAGCTCGCTCTCTAACTTTGTCCTGTGTCTTCTATCCTCCATCTATCCTCCGTCACTGTTACTTTTCCTCCTCTTTTTAATTTGCTCACCTGCTTTCATTGTCCTGTCTCATCTTTTTTCTGTCTCTATCATCTCTGTCTCTTCACCCCCCCCCCTGTATCCTGGGGGCGGTCCCCTGAAGGGTTCAACCCGATGTGGGAGGAGACTCTGGTGTTTACCGTCAACATGCCAGAGCTGGCCCTGGTGCGGTTCCTTGTGTGGGATCATGACCCCATCGGCCAGGACTTCATCGGCCAGCGCACCATCGCCTTCAACAGCATGATGCCAGGTAGGACACGACGCTGCGCCTCCTTTAAGCTGCTCACGCAGATCCTGTTTGCACGGTGACCTCTAAACGCTCTGATCGAGTTTTTGTCACTAATAATGATAATGATAATAATACAGAAATTCAACATGAAATGATCAGAGCTCCTCTGGTCTTTGTTGTTGTTGGCATAGTTGACCTGCGGCCAGAAAGCCCAGGATGTTAATGCTAATTCACAAACAGAAGGATTAAAGTACACGTCCGTATTGATTGGGGGCCAGGGCCCTGCAGGAGATCAACGCTTCATGTGTAGCATCTCCAACTGTAGACGTGGTCGCCAACAGCTTCTTGGTGAAGTGTGCAGCCAAAAGCTGTGATCATGGTCGGGAACTGATGCCCTGCCACAAAATCCTTCACTCATCAAGTACATCAGTAGCATACATCAGCCAGTTATTTTTCTTATGTCATTTAGTATTTTGCAGCTAGACCTGATCAGAGGGGTGAGGTTGATTTAGGTATATGGGCATATAAACAGAAAGGTGCTGGGCCAAGTATGAATTCTTGAGGGACACCATAATTCAACTATTGTTGTTATTGTTTGTTGGATTATATATATATATAGTAGTAGAAGGACGTTTACATCAGGAGTATCACGTGGACTGGCCCTTACATCAGCATGTGACTGATAGAACACCTATAACCATCTGAAGCCATGTGTTTGACTCGGTGAGAACGTGCCTGTGTCTCTGATGTGTCCCTGAAGGCTATCGCCACGTGTACTTGGAAGGTATGGAGGAGGCATCCATCTTTGTTCATGTAGCTGTGAATGACATCACTGGTAAGGTAAGTACAACAATGCGTTCCACTGGCTCAGCTCCAATTCCTGACCCTAACCCTGTTTAAGTTGTATGCAGAACATGAATCACTGTTAGTTTTTTATGCCGTAGTATCCATGTCATAGCAATACTTCACATCAGGCAAACAGAAATCTGCACAGTTTCACAATATTTTCAGAACTTTATTTAGTTTGAGATTTTAGGAATCAATCAGATTAAAGATGAAGCAGAAAACACACCTTAACAAGTCAGTTAAAAAAAGAGTTCATCGTGTGTCTTCTTTTAATTTGAAAAGATAAGATGACCAATGGAAATCTCACTAGATCTTCTGCATCTGCTCCTTACACCCTGTGACGCTTTAGACGACCACTTCCTGTTGTCTTTGGCTCAGCCATCATCTTTTTCTCTGTTCAACACAAATGGTTTCTGCCACTCACCGGCCTCAGTGTGACCCCACTGCCCAACGTTAGAGCCTTCATTCATGCACATGAAATACCTGCTCACGTAGTTTTAGCCTGTACTTCTGTGTAGTGGTCAGTACTCCTGATAACTGTCTGTGTCCTCAGACTTGTTGTAAATGAGCTCTCTGTTGTTCATTGTCCTTGCTTTGAACTTCCTCTCTCTCAGCTGCAGCCATGTGTCTCCTGTTGTGATTTCTCTCTCTCCCCCCCGCCCATTGATTTCTCTCTTTCATCCTCCCTGTCTCTGACTTCCACTCTCTTCCTGTGTCTGTTTGTGATTCCAGTGGACCCCTCTTTTCCCCAAACGCTCCATTTAGCGAGAGCCACGAAGCTGCCGCTCACAACTCAGGTGTAGTGAGATCCAGTCAGCGTCTTGCATGAGCTGCACTCCACCCTCTCGCCACCGATGTGACACACCCCCGTTCACACCCCCCCGCCCCCCTTTTTATTAGCCAACTGCAAGCATTGAAAATCTGAGGCCAACTCATGACTCACATGAGTTATGATGGCTTGACCTGCCTGCATCCTCATTGACCCCAAGTAGATCCAAGGTCAGGCAGTCTGCTGCAGCCGTTTTCCAGCGTGGTGCACTGCAGTGGTATGCCGTCGCCCTTGAGGACACTTCTAATTGTTTCCGTTTCATAGAGCGATCTGGTTCTCACAGCCTGCTGGGTTGAGGCTTGTGATGCTTCAGGTGAGGGTTGGTGCCACTGCACACTCTTCACCTTTGGGTGGTGTCGTTTTTACCCACAGATGAGTCTCTATTCTTCTTTTTTTTATGTCACGTGTCAGCAACCTCTCCCTCGCTCGCCGTGACTCCAGCTGCAGTTCCATGAAGAAAAACTGTTGTTTTTTTTAGGATGGCTATTTCTACAGATAGTTAGGAAAAGGCTCTGAAACCCCAACATGACTGTGTCTGGACTTCAGTTCTCAGTTCCAGATGCTCATTGGTATATAACAGTTAGAGTCACGTCATACTGCAGCACCGTCTTCTGTCCTGTTACTCGCAGACATTCCTCTGGAGGGACTGAGTCTCGACAGATACTCATCATGTGCAGCTCAGTCTACATTTCCTGTTTCGTGTCCCGTCTTTTGTCTTGTCTGTTGCTCTCCCTCTGACAGATTCTCAGGTTTTATTCTTTGAGCCGTAGTCAGACTGTTTGGATCTACTTCTTTCACATTGTCCACACTTTGAAAACCGTGGGCTGTTAACATGATATCTGTGTGTTGTGGTTCGTCATCTGTCGGTGATTTTAACACGCCATGTTTCCATTGTATGATGTGACTCCCCGTCACCCGTGTTGTGAGGACCTACGTTTGAAATCTCCCGTAAAGAAAACAGGAAAATAGCCTGAACGCAGTATTTGCTTTTGACTGATTTTACTTGCGTCTTTTGATTGAATATAACCACCCTGGCACTTCCACGCGTCCCTGTCATTAGTCCAGAGTATTTGTGTGATTTTAAAGGTGGCCTAAATGATCATTGTATTTTTCAGATGCAACCACAGTGTCTTTGTGATCCCACCACTGAATCCCTGCACACAGTAGTTTCACATCACCCCATTTAGTTGTAGAGGTAAACACGGCTTGAGGTGCACTGTGTGTTGAAGTCTGACTGGTGCTCTACTAATATTTCTTTATTGTATTTAGACAGACGTGTGGTACTTTGAATCTCAGTGGAATTCAAAGCTAGTCAGCATGGATTGCACCTGAATGATCACATTACATAATGATCACATGTGGGTGATCATTCAGGTTGTATCACAGTATACTCGGAGCATGCTCACTGTACTATCCATGTGCTTTGATGCAGCGTGGACCCGTGCCTCCTGCATCACAACAACTGTTCTCTTGCACGCCCTCGCTGTGACTGAGTGTCGAGTTCCTCGTTTGTTTGACAGTAACATGCCATTTCCTGTTTGCCAGGCCAGAGCAGCCAGCGGCATAAAAGGGCTGTTTCACAGAAACCCAAAGCAAGCTTCCCTGGACAGCCATGCTGTTGCACAGCACAGCCGTAAGCACCCGTTCGGTGCCCACCTCCTGCGCCGCACTGCCAGTGCCCCCACCAAAGGCCAGCCCAAGATCAAGAAGGGCTACCCAGAGATCACCATCGACACCAAAGACTACAGCTCGGAGGGCGCTAGTGAGGATCGAGAGTCTGAGGACCGGGACAAGGCCTCGGCCGCCGCCCCTCACCAGCCCACGCCATCGCAACAGCAGACTGGGGATTCACTGGCATCTCACCAAGCCACCAAGGCGCCCAGGGACCATCCTGACACCAATGGGGCTTTTCACCCTGAGGAGGGTAAAGGTAAGAGCCTGCCTTTTGCAAAGCGGCGACCCTTGAGCGAGCCTCTGAAACGGGCCAGTCGGCTCCGCCCCCATGACTCGCCGGACACGAAGCCAGGGGTGTTTGCGCGTGTTGCCCTTAACAGCTCCGGCCGGGTGGGCGTGTCGTCCAACTGCATCACGTGTGTAATCGGCTCCAAGGAGAGTCCCGAGGCACAGAGGAAGGGTCAGGGCGAGGACAGGCAGAGACAGCAGGGACAGCACAGCTCTCAGCCAGAGCCTGAAGCCACGCCCCCCATGCTGCAGCAGTGTCCTCCCACACTCAAGTCCTGCCTGGAGTCTGAGTGTCAGCACCTGCCCCAGGTTCCGCTCCAGCCCGCCCCCTTTCCCCAGTGCAACGCCAGGCAGACTCTGGGTGCTCAGCACGTCCGTCTTCTGCCTCCCTCGTCCCAGAGGAACACCCGGTCCTGCAGCGTTCCCCGCAGACAGGCCGCCAACGCCGTGACACCGGACCGCAGGTCCAGCCTCCGCTGGCAGCAGCCGACGCCGCCCAGCTACGGTGCGGTTTGCCGCTCAATGCTCGTCCCGCTTCCCGCAAGTGAAGCTCTCTTGCTGAGCGACAGCAGCAGCTGCGACAGCCTGCACAGTCGGAGCGGCTTCGAGTCGCCTCCGACGCTTCCTCCGTGCTCAGTTCTCGACGGCCGCAGGAGAGCGGCGGGCACGCTGCAGCGGGAGATGAACGCCCTCTTTGCTCTGAAAATGGAAGAGTTGCGCCATAAGTCGCCCATGTTCTTTGCTGGTGAGATCAGTGAGGCCAGTAGCTCCAGTGTAGTGGTCGTAGTGGACCTCCTACCGTAGACAAACCTCGAGCTCCCCTTTGCTCCCGAACTATAACTCCTGTGTCATTCTCTACAGTTTGATTGTTAGGTCACTCAATTATATTTTGTATTCCTTTTTCTTGCCTCCCTGCTGGGCAGATGAGAGCAGTGGTAAGTTACATAAATACAGGCCCGTCCATCGGGCTCCTGATGACACGCTAATGCTTCAACACGTTTATTCCAGCCAGCGCTAAGCTAAGCTAAGCTAAGATGAGCTGAGCGTCTGTATGCTCAGAGGTGGGAGCTCCACATGGAACATTGATGGGTTCACCATCAGTTTGAGTCTTTGACCTTGTTGGTCCTTTTCAAACCCCTCTTTCCCATCACGGACTCCAGGGGGGTTTGGGTCCTGTCTAAGAGCAGCTGTTGAGCCCTCTGTTTGTTTACAAATGTGCTGCACTTGTTTCTCTCCTTGTCTCGTGGTTCAGTGTCAAACTAAAGCTGCTTGGTTACTCATGGACTGATGTGCATTAACGTTTCTTGTGAAGATGCTTTCTCTGTCCTGTTTCCTGTCCTCCACTCGCTCCTTTCTTCTTTCCAGTTTTGCTAAACCCTTTTTTCCCCTCTCTGTCCCTTTTGCACGCTCTCTCTGTTCCTAGTGCAGAATTGAGGGGATGACCAGAGCCAGGTAAACTGCTGACTGCATGCAGCCTTGAAACACAACCACTGTCTGTCCCCAGCCTGCTGCGTCACCCTCGGGTTAGGGTTCGGGTTAGGCTTTGGTTTCACATGAGGTCACTAGGGGTCAATGTCACTGGGAAACACCATTCAGCCAAGAGAAGGAAAAAAAAATGGGTTCAAGTTTACGTTTGCACCTTTTTTTCTTTGCGATGGACCCATAATATAATAATATAGAATATGCAGTCATGTGCTGGATATGTATTCGTTCTCATACCTCCATTTTTCCAGTGTTCACGTTTGAGGTATTTTGTCTTGTTCTTTGGTTTTGTTCCATTCTGACTTATTATTATTATTATTATTATTATTGTTGACCCCTAAAGGTGTGTATAATGTGCCTGATTTTAAAATAGGATTCCAAACCATCACATTCGTCCCCCCTGGATTTCAAGCACACTCTGTTGTCACGTTACAGACGGTGACTGATGGAGACTTGTGCTGTTTTTCTCTCCGCAGTCTGTCCATCAGTGCAGAGACCAGCTCCCCCGCTTCCACTTCCTGTTCCGAACTCTGACGCCCCCAGGAACACACACTCCAACCGCTCACCACTGCACTCAGCATCCAAGGCAATAAACGCAGACCCCCCATTGGCAGCTCCAAATGGACTGATGGACAGCCCCGTCAAGAAGAGTGATGCCGCAGCCCCGCCCCCCCTGTCCAGAACCCTGTCGCTCTCCATGACAAAGCCAGCTGAGAGCGCTGTCCTGTCCCAGTGCAGCCAGGACAGCCACACCCACAGAGGTCATTCTTCATTCGACCAAGAGACTGTAACGGAGGAGACGGACGATCGGGCAGCCGAGGCCCCTGTAGCACCAACACCTCTCACGGCCCCGGCCAGAAGGGCCCTGTTTAACACTCTGCCTTCACACGCGCCAGTAAGAAGAACAAAAAGCGAGGGTCACGTGCGGCCGGTTGCAGCGGCAGGTGGACACGCCCAGTCAGCCGTCCCAGCGGTCTGCACCGACGCCACGGTGAACGACCGCCTTTGGAGGAAGCTGGAACCAGGCAGCCACAGAGACAGCGTGTCGTCCTCCTCCAGCGTTTCTTCCAGCGACACCGTCATCGACCTGTCGCTGCCTAATCTGGCCAGGAAAAGCCTGAGCGGCCAGCCCGCCGCCAGCAGCGCCAGCAGCGCCAGCAGCACCTGCAGCCCGCCCTGGGCGAGCTGCCCACACTCAGCGTTGTTCTCCTACGATGCCCCGCGCGTCAGCAAGAGCAAGTCAAACCCCAATCTGCAGCACAGTCGCAGCTCAGAGGATGAGCTAAATCCCCGCCCCCTGCGGCCGCCAGAGGACTCACCGAGCAGACTGACCCAGCGGAGGCACACCTGGAGTCGGCTCTACATGGAAGGGCTCAAGCAGTCATCAGCCAACAGGTCTTCCTCCGCCGCCACGAGCCCCACATCTTCCATGTCCAAAAGCCTCGGGGATCTGACCTCTGACGACATTTCCTGTAACTTCGAAAGCAAGTACCGCAGCATCAGCCGCAGCTTTATCGTCAGGCCGGCCAGGGAGCGGCTGCTCAGAGGCAGCCCCCAGAGGTCTGGTCCATCCAACAACCTGACGGAGCAACTGCGGAAGTTAACCGACGTGGAGCCGCTGACAGCCAGTGACTTTGCCTCAGAGAGCAAAGCGGGAGCGGCGCAGGAGGAGACGCTGGATGAGAACTTGGTGCGACGGACCTCCTCGAGGAGCCAAAGCAGAGTGCGCTACATTGCAAACAGGGCCAAGAAGGCCCAGGAACGGCAGAGGCTCCAGGGCCTGGCCCAGGGCAGAGCGGCCAGCTTCAGCCTCGCTGGCAGCGGAGGGGGCGCGAGCCCCATCGAGGAGCGGGGAAACCCCGAAGGGGCCTGTTGTGTGGCCCGCAGTCCCTGCACCAGCCTGGATCTGCTGAGTCAGCTTAGCCCCTTAGGATTGGCCTCTTCGAGACCGCCCGAGTCCCCAGACCCCGAACCCAGCGAGGTGTTTTTTATGCTCAAACTCTAAGAACTGGCCCATTTGGAACTGAGTGTGAGGAACACAGCCCAGTTGTTCCTCATTGTGATATTCTGGGTTTTCTTAAAGCTGCGTCTCTCACAGGTTGTTCATGCAGATCATTTCAGCAACAGAAAAAACAGAGTCCCCCGTAAGTGACTCGTCAATTTTGACTTTTTGCATCGTTTGTGTTTGTTTGTTTTTTTTAACCTGTGCAAATTCTGTGTGTTGAGGATAGTGGGGGAGTTTCTCACTGCAGCTCTGTCGTCTGTTGGCACCAAATGTTCGAGAACTGTCAGAACGTATTACGTGAAAAACGACCCGTTTTTGTGTGGCTGTTTGTTTACTGCGATATTCTCTCATTTTTGAGATTTTTTTTTTTTTACCTGACTCTCCCATACCAAGAGACCGTTACCAGAGAAGACCATTTTAAATGATCCTTTTTAATTTGAAAGTGTAAGCTGAAGACGAACGGTGGATGTCAGCTCATGCATCCACTTGCAATATTTGAACTGAAATGGCATGGTGTCGTGTTTCAGAGATAATGTACAGCTGAGGCTGCTCTCAAGAGCTCTTCATTGTCAAGTATTCTTTGTCTCGTAGTCTCATGGTGAATGGGCTCAGCTGCCAATACTTGGCTAACTTTTCCTCGACTGTGGCATGACACTGAGCTCCTGTACTTTAAAGCAGTGGTAGACACAGTTTAGCCCTTTTTAGTTGCCTGCATGTCGTTGATGCACTGTAACGTTGATCTTAGGGCCGTGCTTTCTTTGAAAGATTTTTTTTTAATTTTTTTTTTTTTTTTAAGATTTGGTAATATTCCAGACTCCTTTGTTTTGATGGCATGGTGGTGGCCAGAGGAGCATCATGTCTGTAGCACTGGAACCAGAGGGCAGCGATCTGTATAAAGCATGTTTGTTTGTATTGTTTGCACTGCCACGACAGTCCTTTGTGCAACATTTTAGGGATAATATTTAATTCAAACAACTGTGTAATTAAGACCCGAATAAATCTCAAGTGAAAATGACTGAAAGTTTCACAGCTCATTTATTTCATTGACTCTGAGTCTGTGGACACTGAGCCTCACACACGCTGACATGTGAAAGCCTTTGGCCTCGGCTTTGGCAGAGTCTGGCGCGGCTCTAATTATGGACTCGGCTTGGTTCTGTGTGGAGCAGAGCTCACCTCTGTCACCCTCGCTGGCAGAGGCCTGCAGACCCCCTGTGGGAAGGGAGAATGTTCCAGAACAAAGACGTGAGTCTGCACAAGAGGCTACAAGCCCAGCCGGTCGTTAACGGAGAGAAAAACATCTTTTTAGTGTGACGTCCAGATTGTTTAAGCTAATCTCCCCTGACGCCCCCCCCCCCCCCCCCCCCCCCCCCCCCCCCCCCCCCCCCCCCCCCCCCCCACACACACACACACAGGTCATGGAATCAAACGTATAGACACAGGAAATGGCTGCTGATATTTGTTTACTCCGCCCCTGGGACGCCGGTCAAACCTGACATCCTGTGGACCGGCTGAATTTGACCTAAACTCAAAAGTGCTGTGAGCTCAAACCCAAACCCGTAGCAGACATGAGACAGTGTCCAGCCTCCATGGACACTGATTCCTCCCTCAGAGGTTTGTCCCCTGTTTGCTGATCTGACGGCCACCTCTGGCGAGCTGTCACGCTCTGCCAGGCCTCTTCCTCGGCTCTGTCAGAGCCTGTGAAGCGCGACATGCTCGCACACTACGCTGCAGCCAGCACACAAACACAAAAGATGGTTTCATTAGGATTCCAAGAAAACCGCAGAGTTCCTTTTAAAGCCGTGTTTATCCAGACGGTTTGGCAGGGCCCGGCCTCTCAAGTGAAACGGCCAAGCTTTGTCTTGCACTTCAGACTTGGACAGACTGATTCAGTTCCTCCTTTCAAGATGACATCACTGCCTGTTTTTGAAGAAGTTTCTGTGCAGGTCTTGTTTCTTTGGAGTTTTTTAGGCAAAGAAACAAGGTGGGTTTCTTTTGAGGAGTATTGATGAATCAGTGTCAGTGTTTGAGTTATGCATGATCACATCAGCAGTGTAGTAAAGCACATGTTGTGCTCACATTGAGGAGTTCCTCAGGGCTGGGCAGGACTTTGCACCCACCCCCTCTCTACATTAAACCACTACCCCCCCCTTCTCAAAGATCCTATGCATCAGGGAGGGGCGGTGGGGGCAACACAGTGTGTAACATAACCCAGAGGGAGGAGAGAGCTCTTGGTCTTAGCGTACATCTCGCTCCTGTCCTGTGATGTCTCCGTGCCAGGTTTGGTCCAGCTCCAGCCTCGGTGCAGCGCTCATTCTTCTTCTCTGAGCTCATATCTCCTCCCTCCATCCCTCCCAGTGCTCCCCCATAAAAGCCCCAGTTCATCCTGCAGCACGCAGCCCAGCTCACTGCCCCTTTGCAAAAGTAGTGCTTCCTTCATTTTTGCGGCGCCGTCCCTCGTGCTGAAGTCAAGGCTTTGTTTTCCACGCTGCAGGTGACCGTGGTAAGAAGTTTTGTTTTTTCTAATTCACGTGTTTTTAGAATCTCTGGGGTGTTTCACTCCAGGTGTGTGTGTGTGTGTGTGTGTGTGTGTGTGTATCTAAATATCTAAACGTGTCATTTTCAGGTGGCGGCGTCATGAAAGGCTTCGCTGCTTTCCTCCTCTGTGTGGCAGCCGTCAGTGTCGGGACGGTCACCGCAGGTGAGAGCAGCACACACACACACACACACACACACACACACACACACACACACTAGCTCATATTCCTGAATTACAGTTTGTCTCTTCGCTTAACGTCTGTCCACAATAGCAACACATCCCTCTGTGTGAGGGACACGTCTCACTGGTTTAGACCTGAGCTTCTGGACTGATCCATCCTCTCTTCTGGTTTTGTGTCAGTGGGTGTGTGTGAGATGGGCTTTCACAATAAAAGCATTATTACGGAAGGGTGTATGCTCACGCAAACACTTGAGGGCTCATGATCTGAAAAGTCAGGCAGTAACTTTATCAATGCAAATGAGATCTCTTATTAAAGTACAGTGAAAGCATCACGTTACCCTCTGTACTTGAGGTCGATAAAGATCTCAGTCACATTTGAATAAAATAAGGATATTTATTATATTCACGGGCTGCTAGGGCTCCTCAGGTTGTTCTGATTATTATGTACAGATGAAGCGTTCAGGCCATAACCACTGGTCTATCATGACCGCGACAGGTGTGCACGTACCTTACGTGTTTTGCATCCCACCAGCTGTCACACGCTGTCTCCTAATTATTGAACGTCTGTGCTTTAATCCACTTTAAGACAGTTTAGTTGGTGACAGACCTGACTGTGAATTTCCTTTTTAGTATCTTCTCTTTACACTTTAGTGATATTCATGAACTTTGAGCACGTTTGCAAAATACTTGAGAAAAGTGCAAATAAGCTGCACATTCATACTTTGGCTCCACTGTGTTTCTGTGTGGATGCTCGGTTGCCCCTCCGGCCCAGAGCCAGCCTCTGTAAGCTCTGTAAGCTCTGGCTGACCCCTGAGACGGGGGTCACGCTCCCAAATCATCCCTCACACTTGACTCTTCCCCCTCTGGCCCAGCGACGCTGCTGGAGTCCTATCAGAGCGTAGAGGGGGCATCACTCACTGTGGCAGATGCACCGTTTCTCACCAGTGGAGGGGCCACTGTGATGAATCAATTAACAGCATGGGGGGGGGGGGGCTGACAGACATGGGGGGGGGGGGGGGGGGGCTGACAGACATCTCCGCAGAGCCCAGGTCCTGCCATCGGCTCCAGGGGAGGCTGACAGGGTGTCACTGTCTCTATGTGAACAAACCAGTCCCTGTTGTTATGATCATACGCAGTCATGACAAACCAGCACCCCTGCCCCCCCCCCCCTTTGATGGCAGGGCATGTTCGGGCCTGCTGGACACGCTGTGAATGCCATTGGTCACAGCTACGACCCAAGGAAAACAACTGGGACGGGGGGGTGGACGATATATAGAAAAGAAAACGATTCTTGAGGAAAGGCCCCTGCTTTGATCCCCCCCTCCCCCCCCCCACAGGGGCCCACATACTCCCTGGGTGCACCTTGCAACTGTCCGCCTGGAGTGGAGGCCTTTTCTCAGATCTCCCGAAAAACAGCCGCCAACAAGCCTGCCATTGTGCCGCCGATGGCTGCCGGCTCACAGACGAACACGTGAAGGGGACTCAGAGCAACAATACGCCTCATTAAGAATCTGGAGCTGCTGCCACAGGGATCAGCCACTAATCAGCCAAACAAGAGGCTCCGACTGAATCCTCTGGTCTCCGTGCTGAGGCCTGCTGACGCTGACTTGCTCCGCTACCATCCAGAATTAATTGTGCTGCTTGTTTTTCTGCTTCTGTTTAGAGGCCAAGGAGTTGTCCGTCACCACTATACAGGTACTGATCAGCTTTAACGTCTCTGCAGTGTAAGAGAGGACTTGCCTTCACAAAGTAAAAACCTGTTGAGAGATGATCATTGAAGGACACTTTGGACACACTGATATATCATTAGCTAGTCATACTAAGCCCCCCCCCCCCCGGTGCTGTTTGTGCAGGAGGACCCGTACACCATGAGCCGAGGCTCCGCGCTGGAGGGCTTCTGCATGGACCTGCTGGTGGAGCTCTCCAAGACACTGGGCCTCCAGTACAACGTGCACCTGGTGAAGGACGGACGCTACGGGAGCATCGACTCCGACGGCAACTGGAACGGCATGATCGGTGAGGTCATCAGAGGGGTAAGTCAGGGGCCCAGTTCCCAGCAGGTCCCCCTTTAGAAAGCAGGATCAAATGAATACTGTGAAAGTACTTTATGAAGCCGAGAGATGAACGACTGCTGCCTCCATCAGGAGGCTGACTTGGCCGTGGCCCCGCTGACGCTCACCGCCACCAGAGAGCTGAGCGTGGACATGAGCACCCCCTTCATGCAAACAGGGATCAGCTTCATCCTGCGTAAGGACGCGGCCCTGAAGGACAGCTCCTTCAGCCTGCTGGCTCCCTTCTCCACCAACATGTGGGTCGGCATCCTCGTGGCCTTCCTGCTCACAGGCCTGAGCGTCTTCCTGGTGGGCAGGTCAGTGCCAGCTGCCCCACCCCCCCCACCCCCCCAGTAAACAGTTGTGTGAACCCTGCCGGTGTCATCGTGCAGGATCAGTCCCAGTGAAAGGGCCCAGCCGGACTCAGAGGAGCACAGCTTCACTTTGCTGCACAGCTTCTGGTACATCACCGGAGCTCTCGCCTTACAAGGTAACCCAGCACACACACACACACACACACACACACACACACACGGCTGTTCCAGGCAGGGCCTGGGGCCACAGGTGTCACAGGTTACAAAATGGCCGCAGGACAGCCTTTATTAGCAATAACAAATGTGACTTGAATGGCAACTAACATCCATCCCTTCATAGAGTAGAGAATGGGTGAATTTTTAGGTGGACTAGGCCTTTAACGCCAGCCGTTCCTCACCCTGCCTGTGTGTCCTCAGGGGCGGGGCCTCACCCTAAGGGCCTGTCTGGACGTGTGGTCAGCGCCATCTGGTGGCTGTTTGCTGTCATGCTGCTCGCCTGCTACTTTGGCAACTTCAGCAGCACGTTCCGCTCCGACAGCAAACACGCGTCCATCGCGAGCTTTGAAGACCTCGCCAACCAGGATTTGGTGGAATATGGCACAATAGAGTCCGGCTCCACCACGCTGTTCTTTAGGGTACATTGGCTAACTCTAACGCTAAGCTGATGGCGTGCGCTCAGAGAGCTGAATCTGTCATTGTGTACTTCTCCAGAATTCCAAGTTTCCTTTGTACTACCGCATCTACGAGAACATGAAGCGGAAGAAGAGCTTCGTGTCCAGCACGGAAGAAGGTCTGCGCCGTGCCCAGGAGGGAAACTTTGCCTTCATCGGTGAAGCAGTGTCCCTGGACTTGGCAGCGGCTCGTTACTGTCAGCTGGTCCGATCGCAGGAGGTCGTCGGGATGAGAGGCTACTCCATCGCAGCGCCACTGGGTGAGCGCTCCGTTGGTCGAGCTGCCTCTCGTGACTGACAGTGAAGGGCCGACGATTCATCGCTGATTTTGTAAAAGAGGGAACATGGTTTCTACATGTTCCAGACATTGGTCAAGTACACACTGAGCCAGAGTCTGATGCAAATCCCTGGAGCTGGTTGAGCGTCGAGTGGAGGCTCATATTGGACCACGTCACTTCTCTTTGCTCCCACAGGGTCCCCGCTTGTCAAAAACCTGACCGTGGCTGTTCTCAAGCTCAGCGAGTCTGGCACGTTGGCGTTCCTGCAGCAAAAGTGGTGGGCCAGCAGCTGCGTGGGGGCCCACATGGCCCACGCCTCAGAGGCCCTGGAGCCCCACCACGTGAGGGGCGTCTTCCTCCTCCTCGGCCTGGGGCTGGCTGTGGGACTGTTGCTGGCTCTGCTGGAGCTCTTGTCCAGAGCCCGCAACCAAGCTAAGGACGGCAAGGTAGGAAGGGGCATCCAGAAGCCTTTGTCACGGCGTGGACTCGTTGTGGTCCTTACATTTGGCCTTTTTCTTCTCCAGAAATCATGCTGCTCGGAGCTGACGGCTGAGCTGCACCGGAGATTTGGCAGCGCACGAGCGAGCAAAGAGCACGACAGCCCGGACCAGAGCAAAGCGTAAAGGAGAAGCCTACGCGTTAGCTTTTGACAAGGTAGCAGCAGAGTTCCTGTAGTAACAGCTGCATGTTTGATTACTGTCCCCAAAAGGCTCACACAGGACACATTACTGACTAATACTTCGAAAGAGTAGTCAGAATACTACCTGACTAACCCACATCTCTCTAGCTGTTTGTATTTGCTTGTATGATACAAATAAATCCCAGATATGACGGGCATCCTTCTCCTTTTAAACAGTATCGCTGCTGATTTATTCAGGGAAATAGATTTGGCTTGGAAAGCTGTGTTTTCATATGAGCGCTGATACTACGATCATTGGCACAGTTTGGTTCTCATGCATGATGTTGACCGAGTGTCTTGGTAGAGGGAGGGACTGTAGATAGACCTCGTTAATGTCCAACGACCCACCTCCTGCACCGCTAATAAAATACAATTATTCTCACATATTAATGTGCGTGCTCACAGTGAGTAGCTGATGGGCCCCCCCTCTCCAGTCCACCACTTGCCTTAC
This sequence comes from Pseudorhombus dupliciocellatus, assembly GCA_016785235.1. Lineage (NCBI taxonomy): Eukaryota > Metazoa > Chordata > Actinopteri > Pleuronectiformes > Paralichthyidae > Pseudorhombus > Pseudorhombus dupliciocellatus. The sequence continues at coordinate 493,130 of JAFBJW010000077.1, forward strand.
ACCCTTTGAACCACTCGAGGGCGCTGTTGGATTAAGTTTGGCCTAAACGCGTGCGTCCCTCTCCATGTGCAACAGTAGGAGCCACCTCCACTTTATTTACTTCATTTAGTTCATTATTTACCGTTAAAGACTCGTTCTGAGTTGTTCTGCTGATACGAGTCAGTCGTTGTTGACAGTGATGGGGGCGTAAATATCCTGACCTGTCTACTCATGGATTATTCAACGTGACACACTCATCCTCTCTGCCCCCGTAACCCTGGTAGTTTTAACAGGGACTAGCACTGTACTGAGTCACACACTGTCAGACATGATCCATCTGATCAGAAGCTGGTGTCGAGCCTCAGTATCACAGGAGTGATCATCATCAGTTAATGATGAATCAACGCCACCTTTAAGGCTTCCCAGATCAGCACTGGGACCATCCCAGCAGCTCGTGCTGTTGAGGAACGTTTTCTGATACACTGACAAAGTCGATGGCATTTTCACATTATAAGCAAATTAAGATCATCTGACATTGAAGAGAAATGCCAGCAGTGAAAAAATAAGCCATGAGAGAAGTGAATCCTTTCAGAGGAAGGTTCTGGCCCTGTCCGTCCAGAGGCAGCGTTCAGACCAAGACTGGAGCGACAAAGATCATGTTTCCTAACTGAAGTGTGTCAATGTGAGCAGCCGCCACGGTACCGGCTCCGTTCCAGCTCCTGTCAGTGTGTTCCCTGGTAAAATACTGTGTGAAACGACCTGCACTTGAACCTGCTAATCAGCTTCGGGAGTCATTGATTTCAGCCCCGGCAGGAGAAGCTGACGGCTGAGGCTGAGACTGAGGCGGCAGGGGGTGGAGGAGGAAAAGACCCGTATTGATTTGGTGGCAGGCAGCTCCTGACAGCTGCACTAAGCCAGCACGCACCTCTCTCAGCCACAGCGTGCAGCTCGGCCGACAGGGAAGTGCCTAAGTAGATTAGACTTTATATCCCACAGATTTCCTGCCCCCCCGCCTCTGTATCCACACAGCAGCAGACACACCGTCTCTCCTCCACAATTAAAAGCTTATGGGTGTGGATGCATTTGATTAATTAATCAAGTCAGCTTCAGGGAAATAAAATTAAAACCCCTCCAAGAGGCTGAAAAATACACTGCACAATTTTAATGTCAGGTTTCTTCTGTTGTGATATTGCATTTGTCACATGTGTTGGATCTGACTGCAGCACTGGTGCTGAGTGGATCATGAGTGGAGGCTTTGAACGGTCATACTGACACTGACGGCACATTCAGGTGCAAACTGAAATATCGGCTTCGGGATGTTTGCTGTCTGTGAATGATCTGTTCAGCTGATCCAGACCGGTCCCAGTTTACATCGGCAGCAAAGGGGCCGTTTGAATGGTTTTAATTTCAGTTTGTTTCCTTCTGGTAGCAGACTGTCTCCTCCCATACGACACACTGCCTGTTGTGGACCTGAATGCACCACAGAGGCAGTTTGATCCTTGCAGGTGCAGAAAAAAACAAAGGCGCGGATGCAAATGGAATTTTTGGTCGCTCAGAAATTCCGATGAGCTTCATCTCAGCACCGATTGGTGTTGGCAATGCAAAACTGTCCGCCATGCCACGCCCACCAAATCATGCCTGGTGAGATACGCAACACTCACCTCTCATCTGCTTGTTGTGTTGTCTTTGCATGTCATGTGTCACTGATCAACACAGCAAACCTGACGCTTCTGTGTCTCCTCTACTTTAACACGCAGGATGAATGTTCTTTATGAAAAGTTTCGTATTTTGTTTTAAGATGTGTCAAGTAAGGTGGTATTTCGAGAGCACCTTTTCACCCATTCTACCACGAGAGGGAGACGTGGAGTAAAAGCAGTAAGAAGAGAGCCGTAACAGGAAGTACCTGTACTCTATTTCTAACCACTAGAGGGAGGTATAGAGGGAGCGAGAGGGACTTTGGGGATTTTCCACTCACGAAAAGGGCCTGTTCACTATCTATGTCACTAGAGGGAGGCATAGAGGGAACAAGTGGGACTTTGGGGACTTTCCATTCAGCTGCCGAAAAAGGGGAAGTTGAGAAAACTAACTGCGCAGTTACAGTCATGAAAAAGAGAGTGATTTCTTAAGCATTAGAAACTAACAAAAGTATTATAAACCGCAAGCAGATGCAGCAAAAATGCAGAAGTGTGATAAATGTGTGAAATAAGTGAAAGTGATGAATCACGAAAAATGTGAAAAATGTTTTAATCTAAAATGATTCAATGGATGTTGTTACTAAACCATTTTATTACTTTTATCCGAATCAGTGTAACCGAAACAAATGCAGAAGTGACTCTCAAGCATGAACGCCTCCATTCGGCTGTAGTCTGGCTTCTGTTGTTTCATAAAAGATTTCAATGAATTAATAATTGATGAACTGTTCAGGAAAAGAAGCAAATCCTTTCCCTCAAATAATATTTCCAGGCGATGCTTGAACTTTTTAGGATTCAAGGGGAAAAGCTACTGCATGTAGACTTTAAAGAAATAAAGGAATGAAGAAGGAACAGTATATAGTAATCTCTCTCTCTCTCTCTCTCTCTCTCTCTGAGCAGTGGCCTAGATTCCTTTCAGCGCGTCCTCTGCCTGTGTAGTAGCCGTAGGCCTGTCGATGCGATCAGAATTATAAATTCTAATGGACGTGTCACCACTTTGAACTGCAGGCTTGAAGAGCTTTGAGTCTGGCGCTCCCTTGGATATGCCAGGCGAAGTCTGCACATTGATCCCTCTGAATTTGTTTAACTTTGACACTCTCTTTCTTTCTAACCCCCCCCCCCATTCATTTTCCTGCTTGGCATCTCATTCTCTTTCTTCTCGTCTTTCCGCAACACCCATTTTTTACTCTCCGCTTCACATGGGAGCGGTCAAAGGCGCGAACACACGCACACGGTTCACTTACAGTACAAATGATGTGCAGACTACAGCAGTTTGACTCAAGTGCAGCTCTCACGCGGCTGCATGCATTTCAATGGACTCCCTAAACTTCCTAATGGAAGCACATTTGGCATTTTGCTTCTTCAAAACCACAGAACATTATTTTATGGGAAAATGAATAATGTGATGTGTGTTGGATCTTCAGCAGGTGTGTGTGTGTGTGTGTGTGTGCGTCAGGGAGCTCAGGGGTCAGCGGCTCTGAAGCTACTAGCATTCAGGGATTTGCTCAAGGACTTTTCAGTGGAGAGCTCTCTATTGTAACACAAGGGCCCAGAGCCAGAGGCAGAATACTGAGGAGCCGATATAAAGGTGTGTGTGTCTGAAGGCACAAGTGTTTCTAGCTGGACCAAACATCCACACCTAAGTTGGGAAGAGAGGCCTCCTCTCGTAAAGGGGGCGGTGATCGTAGGGGGGGGGTTAGAGTTATGTTTTTGAGGGAGGTGAGCTGGCGTGCTCGTTAAACTGACGCAGCGCCTCCATCCATCTGGCCAATACACGCTACCTGACCTAGAAGATGGATGAAGTGCTGCAGCTCAACAAAGCTGACAAGCACTTCGTTGGCCCACTGACCATCTGGTGAGTGGATGACCCGCTGCAGCTAAGGTAACACAGCGTTGACGTCCATCAGAAAGACTGTCTAAGTACAGTACATTTGAGTGTACCACACATTCACGCGTGCACACGTGTATGCACTAATTCTATAGACTGAAAAAACCCTTCAACTTGTTCTACATTAGCACATGTTACATTTGAGACTTAGTTCAGTTTTTGTGGAATGGTAGATGTTCCGTCTCGACATTCTCAGCCCCCCCATCGCGCTGGGACAGCACTGCTTTCAAATTCAGGCTTGAGCTCAGTGGACTGCTGATGGAGCAGCGTTCTCCACTACCTTTCTCAGGCAGGTTAAAGATCCATGGAACACGTGCCTTTGGGCTTTGAAGTTGACCTTTGTGCTCGTGTGGCAGGAAACAGGTTGGCTCTGACTATGTTGTTGGACTTAACCTCTGTGCATGTGTCTCGCTGCTCTCTGGCCTCTCTCCTATTAAGACACATGTCCTGCAGAGGCCCCTTGCTCTTTTCCACAACTGCCAACCGTCTGACTGACAGGCGCGCGAGAACAACAACGAGGAGGCACTGTTTGTTGTTGAAGCCCCTTGTGAGCGGCTGTGACAGTCTGAAGGGGATCCTGCTGACACCAGGGGCACCCTACAGGGCTGACCCTGGGAACCCCGCGCCCCCCCCGCCTTACATATTGATGTCTGCAGATGTGCCTGCCTGCATGATAATGGCCTCCACTGGAGGGGAGCCCCTTATAGCGCCCGTCCATAAATCACACTGGGGACAGCAGGCCAACCGAGCCTTCTATACGTATGCATGTATTTTCTAGAGTGTGTATTTGGGACATGTTTATGTGTCTTCTTGTGCTTTGGCTGTGTGCATATGCTGCTCAAGGATCTCCACATTGCATTATTGATGGCCCCCAGGGAGAGATGAAAGTGTGAAGAGTGGCAGCGAGGGGGAGGAGGATGGGGAGAGGAGGTGGGAGTGGCTGGAGACATATCAGAGTGCATCTATGCATTGACACCTACATCTAGGGACATCTATGGGTTCGGATAGAATCTAATGCTGATAGGTGAGGTCCCCGGAGGACACTGGGGCAGGTGGGTTAATGGGAGGAGGAGGGAGCAGGGCTCTGGTATGTCAGCTCATGTGACAGGTTGTGGATGAAGAGATGGTGAAAGAATAGGGTTAGACTGAAGGACACTACATATGTATATATATGTATGTATATATATATATATATATATATATATATATATCTATATATATATATATATATATATATATATATATATATATATATATATATATATATATATATATATATATATATATATAATGTATATATATGTATGTATATATATATATATATATATATATATATATCTCCTCTGTGATCTTGTGATCAGGAAGTTGTACACACACACACACACACACATATATATATATACATCCTGTGTGTGTATGTACAATTTCCTGGCTAAGAAATGATTTTTAATCAGTTTGTAGAAGATAAAAAACAATGGAAATAATGTTGCAGTCAAAGTTATCACATCCCTATTTAGAACATTCTAGAGCCATACCAAGCTATTTATTTTAGTCCAGATATAGATGATATGGCTCAGCGCCACCCACTGCTGGGCTGGTAAACCAGGGCCATAAATGATAAAGCAGACCACTGGATCCAGCCCTCCACCCGATCTGGACCCAGTTCACATCCTGTCTGACGTACGCAGTCCACCTGTCCATATGTCCTCTGCTTGCTGGGACAGGTCCTGTCCACAGCCTCTGTTGAGTGAATGAATAACGCCTTTCTGCTCGTTCACAGCTGAGCAGATATATGTGCTATCAGGGGAATTGGTGCAGTTTGCATTGTGGGTACAGGCGTGTGGTGTATGCCCATAGGGCTGATACAGAATGACTGAGTGTTGGCCTGCCAGCAGTATGTTAATACAGAGCATATATTCCTCTGTGTGTATGGATGCGTACGTGCTGCACTCAGCCCGTGCACAGTTTGGGTACACGTGCACACGGGAGGTGTCAGGTGGGTAGTTCGGCCCCGGCTGATTCGCAGGAACCTGCACAGACCTGACAAGGGTGTAAATTGCCCAAATTAGGCTTCTGGCAGCTGTTGACACGTCATTCTGTTGGCGCTTCAAGGTAACGACTGCTGTCAGCAAGGACACTACCCTTGTCAACCCTTGCATTGGTTATCGATCTTCCCTCTTGTTTCTTTAGCTACTATTGTTTTACATTCTCCTCCTCCGATCGTCATAGCTTATCATGAGTGCTAATGTCTGCTGCCCCTGTGCTCAGCTGCTCCCTGCAGAGAAACTGCAGCTTCATCAACTCTGGACTTTTAATGCTGCTCTTAACTTTTCCATTGTGATGCGTGGGTGGGACATCTTCTCCTGCAAAAAGAGACTTGGACTTTAGTAGATGGAGTAAAAAGTGGTAAACATTTTGTTAAGCTAAGTATCTCCTGACTCACGCCCCATAGAAAACCTGGTTCTGTGGTGGTCACTAATGTGTTCAATTATTAATGGGTGTATTTAGGTATTAAAATATGTGTTCATAAGTATGTAGGCAATACGTATGCATGCATGTAAAATTGATTTTTAGTTAAGTTTGTGTTGGTATTTTATTTTGAGCCAAATACTGTATCGGTGAGGAGAAGCGAAAATTCCAACGGAGGAGGCGGAGCGTGAACGCACCTGGAGAGGAGCGCTGCGGGACTGAGAGCGGAGGACAGTGTGGATGGGACGGAGACAGACAATTACGAGCTTTTGCACCAGTTTACAAAGTGTTATGTGGACAAACGTGGTGGAGGTGTGTCCTCTAGGTTTGAGTGGCCTACTCAGCGCCACCGTACACAAGCAAGTTGAGCTAGTTGCTAGCAAAGTGGCTAATTGCTAATTGCTAATTGCGTGGACGGCGTTGACGGGCTCGCGGCCCGCGACCTCCACTAGCCTGTGGGACCAGCTGCGACCAGCAGAGACTCCAGCGTGTCTCCCGCCTCGTGACTTCTGTCCTTCTCTGCGCGTGCGTCACGGCTACCTGATACACGACGCCATTTTGTTGTGACGCACCGTCTTGTTTGGACAACCGACGCTGGATTACCGACAGGCCTGCGACGTCTAAGGGACTCAGGCAAATAGTAGAGGTTTGCCGGCTATTGAATGTGAATGTTGTGTTTAATTTTGAGTAAAGTTTATATGTTCGATAACCTCACACAAGTTAAAAGTTGAATTCATATTTAAGCGGTCAAAGACCTCAGGTTAGCTACCGCTAATTATTGCTCTGCCAGCGCAAGGGCGCTACAGTAGATCTCCCATTTGTACCCTGCACACGTGGCTGCGACTCTAAAGCCTTTCAGATGTTTTAATGAGCCACTAACATAGGCAGGATTTCTGCTAGTGATCAATATGACCGTTACACACCAGGTGGTTGTGTGCAAGATGGAGGAACAAAGGGGAGACTAAACATAAAACTTAGCAGAGAAGTGTTTTTTTTATCTGTGCCAACAGACACTAAAACACTGTCACACCAAATCCCTTGAAGAAACAAATCTCAGCTTCAGCATCATGTGTAAAAATGCTCTGAACAAAGTAATTGAAATATATATGTACATTGGAGTGACAGTACGCTGACTGTGATTCTCCCTGGCAGCTACACGGTGTATCATGACGAGATCACCCCACCGTGACACAACATGACATGACATAACCCACTTTGTCAGGTGGCTGGATCTGCTATTCATGCTAATAGCACCTGTACAGTGTATGCACGAGCTGGGACCCGAGCAGTCTCCTGGACCCATCTGAATACCCACATCTGATGTTCTATGCTAATCTGCTAACCTTGAGGGCGCCCTGACTGAAAGCCAAGGAGGGAGAACAAGAGCGAGCTGTCTTCTCTCCTCAAAATGCTTTGACTCAAGCCGCTGAGTTTCCAGCTTCCTCGAGGGCTGTTAATGAGGAGATTTATGAAATTCACAGTCAATGTGGAAAGGGGTGGGGGGGGTGGGGGGGTGAGGCATGGGGGACACAGTGAATAGTCTTGATTAGACATTGAATTCCGTTTGTTTAAGACAGGTGGCGCATCAGCAATGGTGGAAGGAGGTGATATTTTGGAGGTCATTCAGGACTCTGTATTTGGTGCAGAACCATGACAGCAGGCGGAGGAAGAGAGGGAGACACCAAAGGAGAACTTCAGAAGGGCATTTTCATAACTTTATCCAACCAGTTCAGCACTTTGTTCAATTTCTGCTCCATATTGAATCCAGTATGAGGCTTATTATGAAGTCAGATGCTAATGGAGAAGGGGTAAATTAACAAAAAGAGTCAAGAACCTACTCGTCTTATCAGCAGACAGAGGTAATACCAGCTAAAGATGCTATACCTACTGATAATATCAACCACAATTATCAAATTAGCATTACCTCTGTGTACAGTTAGTGTGCATGGGTTTGGATATTCTTGGGTGAAAGGAACATGGTCCTGCAGGTATCTGTTAGCATCCAAATCCCTGATGTTGCTCAAAAACTGACACAGTGTGCCCGCCTGCTGGAGATAACCAAGGACATCAAAGAATTTGCTATCCAGACACCCTTGTAGACGATGCCAGCTTTGGATTTGCACGCTGAAATGACACAACCATCTGAATTGGATACCTAGCACAATCCCTTAAGTCCGTTTATTATGGGTGTTTAAAAAATGTTGGATTGGTGCATTGTTCCGAGCCCACACTCCAACTGATCCAGTGCTTCTAAATCCATGAGAGGTGTAGAACAAATGTATATGTCAGGAGAGAAAGGACCTCGGTTTGATTGTCTGCCAAAATGTTTGCTCCTACGCTCTAGTCATGTTTGTTGGTGACTAAAAAGCAGTGACAACATCCCTTTAGGAAATAACCACTCATGCCAGTATGTCTGTAATGCCATCTTCTTTTAGCTGTTCAGACATGGCTGCTTAGAGCTGCTCGACTTTAATCCTGTTTTTGGCCCCATTCTGTTCTCAACACTTCTCACAGAGCAGGATGTACTCGGGCTCAAATGACATTTTCTGTGTGTCTCTTGTCAAGTTTGCCGGAGGGATTTCAACAGAACCTAGACAGGAATGTTGGCTGTGCCCGTCTGTGTGATTTAATGCAGATTGGACTTAGGTATTACTTTCCCACACCGATCCACACTTCAGTCATTTTAGGCACTCTTGACAGTGTAAAGATCACAATTCAGATCTTTGCAGAGCTCCATCCAACATCAGCTTTGACCCACAGTTGCATGTGGCAGGAGGAAGGATTGTTTAGATACAGTTATTTAATCATCACATCTGGAGACTGCCACCCAAAGCAAATCCTGTTTGACTTCCATCAAGAATCCAAAAGTCCCTTTCAGAATCTGAGGGAAAACTTAGGGTTGCCGGGGTCTACCTTGAAAAACTCCAGTCGTCACATTTGCTCTTAAGATGGCAGAGAAACATCTCTCTAGCTCTCTAACCAACTTTCATCCACGGTCTCCACATTTCCATCTCCTTCTGTCTCACCAATACATTGGTTCTCTCCCACTATCCACACACACACACACTCTCTCTCTCTCTCTCCAGTGCCACTCAGGTTGTCATCCAGCCTTTGATGGAGAAAGGCTGCAAAAGCTCCAGAGGACCGGCTGTTCTCCCCCACTCCGCCAGCATTAGTGGTGGCTAAATCAGGCGATGGGGGGGTGAGGGGGGAGTGGGCGTCTGGAAGCTGATCAGACGGACCCGGCGCTCGGGGGCGGAGGAGCTGCCACCTCCAGCTACCTGGACGCTGAGGGGAGATAGCGGTGCCTGTGGCAGCAAGCCCTTTCGTCACACTCGCACTGACTCATAGGATTCTATCACCTCCATTCTTTGCATTAATACACTCTTGATGTGACTCACGTCATCCCTTTCCTTTTTTTGTACCAAATTCAGTCAGTATAAATCCGTGCTTCAAAAAAATAAATGTCTCATGGGTGCACATGCTAAATAAACTTTCAGAGAAGGCGCTAGGGCCCAGTAATACCTATCTGCAGCGAATAGTGAATTCAGCAAGGTTCTGATGTCCGACTATTAAAGAGAAGTCAAATCTTTGTGTGTAAGCGAGAGAAAGAGAAATGTGGGACCCAGAGAGCTGCGTTACGACCCAACGTTGCAAAAGAATAAATCGGGAGATTCACCAGAGTAATAAATGAAAAACACTACACTTAGCTTTAAGTGCACTTAAGACATGGAGGCAAGACGCCTGTAAAATGTCTGGTATTATCCATACATTCTAGAAATTGGATTAACAAAGGAGAGAGTTTCAAATAGTGGCTGATGCGTGATCTTTGCTTAACTAAAAACCACTCACACGCCCACCTTCATATCAAATATCTCAGTGTCCACACGTCATTGTTATGAAATAAGGAGTAGGATGCATTTGCTGTTGCTTTTGGCCACATTCTTTTTTCTACCAGCTGTTGTAAAGATAGAAATGTTCAAATTTGATTGTACTAAAAGATGTCTTAGGATGAGGGAACAAACCTCTGAAGTGAAAAACAACATTTATGTGAAGGGGGACAAATTAAATATCATCATACACCTGTGTAGATCGCTTTAAATCATCTTCTTAGGTCGTCTCTTCAGGCTCCCTCTCTCGCTCGCGTCAGGGTGAATATATTTGCTAAATTATATTTATGATATGAAGGAAATTTGAAACAGAAACACAAATGACAGTAAAAAAAAGGCAGTAAAATGAACAAGAAAATGGCAGCAAACAGTAAACAGATGTCTGTGTCCCCCTCCCTCGCCCCCTCAGGGGGTGATTTTAGGGAGACTGGAGAATTTCACAGGGCCGACCGCTGTGTGAGCCTGCGGCTGGCTGCTGTGAGAAATCAGAAAGTGCCTAGAGTGCCACCAGCTTTTTTAGTCTGTAGTTAACTTAAAAGGCTACTTATACACTTATAGGATTTCACTGAAATATCCCAGGAGTTTTGGGGGGAAGATGTGCCTCTATCAGGATGTGCAGACATGTCAATTAGTTGAGGAGGGTAGGGCCTGGCAGCGCAGGGATACCACAGCTCTGTGTGGACTCAGTGGATGGTCGCGTCATTCAAGCACAGTGTTACAACACTGTGTTAAAAACACAATTACTAAGAACCAAATATTAGAGGAATGACAGGCACAACGCAGGGCCAAGCACAATAAGTCTCGGCTAGTTTCAGACTGAGCTATTATTTTCCTTTGGCTATCTTGACAAAGCAGATAGTAATTGACCAACAAAAACTGCTCTTTAACTACACCCCCAAATCAGAAAAAGTTGGGACAGTAAAGCATCAACTACTCTCTTAGACATTTAGGGACACTTAGAGACTGATGAAGTGTTTCATTTTGTCCCATTCTTCATGTGTCCATTTCTTTCCAAAAGATCTGAAATACTGACTCTTCTGACCACAGTGATGGTTCATCCCAGAAGCCATTGAGCCCAATGATGTTGGTTCACGTTCTGCAGTGCAAGCTAATATGTAAAAAAGTTTTCTGTAATAAAAAATAACTAATAACTCAGGAGGCTGTGCCATGTGCACAGAAAAACAAGTTGAGAGTTTAGGTCAAGAGCTTACGTCAGTGTCAATGGACTATAAATAAATCAATGAAAAATGCACCACAGATTCCTGTGCTGTTGAGAATGTGTCTGAGTGGAGACACTTTGGAATACCAACATGATGTCGTGACCAACACTGAAGCCAAACCCCAACCAAACCAGTTAAGTACTAAGTGGAGGACATTTTCCACTGGAACATCAAAGTCAGTGAGGATAAGGACAAAGCTTTCCTCAGATCTCTAGGGTAAAGTCGTAATGCTACAAGAATAAAATTGTTTTGATGTTGTGACGAGAGCAACAGTTTGTGAGGTGCGACATAGTTTTTAATGGAAGGCTTGTGGCAGGCTGAGGGTGAGCAGGGGTGGGGCGCAGGAAAAACAAAGATAGTCTAGATAACAAAGATAGTACATAAACAAGGAGGTTAGAAAACACCATGGCTTGTACAGCAGGAGTGACTGTAACATTCTGGTGATGAGTTCTTGCAGAGCTGGTGATGAGGATGATTGATGCCAGGTGTGGGAGTCACTGGTTTCCAGACAGAATCAGTTCCACCTATTTTCCAAATAACCAGTTTCTTGCCCAAACTTTTCAAAGCCCTATCACGATTTTGTTAATCATGATATCTCTACTGAAGTATAATGCACTGGATACTTGATATTCTGTCTTGGAGACTGGAAACCCTTCATACAGATAGTAAGAGGGTTAGGGTTTGTAGCTGGAGGGGGAGGGTAAGGGAGCAGGTGGACCCATCATGCAAAGCTTGAGCAAAACAGAAAGATGTTCCTTTATATGTTCATCGCAGAAAATGAGCCAAGGCCAGTGAGTCCCACAGACCCGAACACCAAACAAGGGTTAATACATGTTCCAACATGTCCCGGTGTATGATGCACTGAGACACTGTCCACTCACCTGAACAGTCCCTCCACTGCATCTTCTTTCCGTGTCCTCGTCGCTGATCCTTTTTTCCACCACACACTGTAGACTCTCCATCCGTCGTCAGTCCAGCCAGTTTGTCAGTTCATCTGCACACGTAGATACTTCCTCAACCATGTCTTTTCCTGTTGTTGCTCCATGCATTGATGTAATTCCTAAAGCGGAGTCCACGCCACAGATGGAGAGTGGCAGCTGTGCAGCATCAGTCATGTCGGCGCTCTCATCCACAGCAAGGGAATATGGAATGAAGTCTCTTCCTTTTCCAGCAACTGTGCTCGTAAATCGGTGGCAAACTCACATACGCATATACAACAAAAACCGACTGAAATTAAAGGCCTTGTCAGCATTTGTACATGGTGGTTGGATGAGGTTGGACCAGTGCACTGGATTGCAGCACGCTCAAGGCTCAGGGTTTTGAGCCATGTTATTGCCACTGTACATATCTGCTGGCAGGTTAATGATGTTTTAACCTCAACACTCCAGACCCTCCCCCCTCCTCAGCGTCAGCACGCCACAGACAATTACTGAGTCCGGAACTGCTGCCTGTTTAATATTTCATTGAGCTCCATTAAAAACACGAGCGGTTCATGAGAACTTCAAAAAGACTCGACTGAACACTGTTGAGAATGCTAATGATGATGTAGTATGTATACATATTATATGTGTGTGTTTTTATACAGTATTTTAGGAACAGAACAGCAAATGAGTCAAGGGGAGAAAAGGAAACAATCATCATCATCATCATCATCAACATTTTATTTAGCATCATGTGGAGTTTAGCTACAGGTTGAGCCGAGACACAGAGCTTTTAACCCAGCTGTCTGACTGCTGCATGTCACTGTGCCCTTCCCCTCTCTTTGCTCATCATTCAGTGACATATAACCCTCCTCTGGTTTGCAGTAGACTCTCCATCGCTACAGCCACATCCCTGACTTCATCTGATTGTGATCGTTTGTATAATCCTGTATCGTCTGGCAGCGCTCATGGATCATGACCATGGATTGTGGATTATGACAGAATCTCATCACAGTGGCAGCTAATTGCAGGATTAATTCAGCAAGACCTCGATTACGTGTGACATCTATTCCCCTTCCTGCAGGGATCCCTCACGTGTGGCTCTTCCTATCTACGTTTTTGTCCATTAATAGTTTATTTGCAGTTTTTCCTTGCTCTTGTTGAGAGAAGAAGCAGACAGAGGAGAGGGAGCGAAGGAATGCCATGCGCCAGTTAGAGGCAGAGAATAAACAGGAGGGCACCTGACAGGCAGACAATGTCAATACATGGAGACAAGTGGACTGAGGTGGGTGCATTGTTCTGGGTGATTCTGGTATTCTTCTTGTGGTCAGCCTGTTACTGGCTCTGGTCAGAAAGTCCAAATTATCTCCTTTTCTAACAACTATTCCTCCACCCTGTTGGGAAATATGAGGAGCTAGCTCCAATCACACAGTGTCACCACTACACTAAGACCAGACTGGCAACTCTGGTTCAACACCAGTGCCCTGGGCGGAGGCTGCTTATGAAGCGAATGACAACCCTGTGCCAGATCATAAGATAAACCCTCACCCACAAGAAGAAATATCCCCACTGGGCATTCAATCAAAGTCCATTCTTATCATAAATCGTAAAAGTATTCATCTTTTGTGTGTGTGTGTGTGTTTCCAGGCCACTGGAAACTAATGGTGTTTAATAATATGTAATCTGAGATGCTCAGGTCTGGACTTAAATTAATGTCACACAAACAAACTATAAAAGTAAATATATATTGTTAAATTAAACCTTTGTTTTTATGGACTTCTCTGCTGCTGTTTCATTTGCAGAGAAACTCATACACAGCACTTTGATGTCCTCCAAATGCTTGTGTGTGTGTGTGTTCCCTCACTATCACAGCCAGGGCCCTGTCCCACAGGAGTGCTGCTTCATCAAGTCTGGTAGTGGGAAGCAAAGGGCATCATCATTAGATTAGTCTCTGATCACTCTCCCTAAGTAATTATCCTGCTGCCCAGGCTCCTGCAGCATGCACACTTAATTGATTTAATAGAGTGTGTTCTCTCTCCGTGTCTCTGCCTCTTTTTTCCCCTCTCTGAGCAGATTTCCTCCCATCAGAGTTTTGGATTCAATTTTAGAGTCAATGAGGTGAAAGGGGCCTGCTCTCAACAGTGGATTCCAGGATGAGTGCTTTTGTTATATATATATTTTTTGACCCAGTTTGGCCACATCTCATCACTTTTGAATGCACATTTTTACACCATTCATTTCACCTTTTTCTTCTTGCCTTGACCTTTTCCATGGGCTCTGGTTTTACCGTATATGTGGATGAAGTAAATCTATCATTTAGCCACTGTAACCTTTGGATTGAGTGGAGTTGTGCAAGGCTCCCACAAGTCGAGTGTGCATGCTCTGATCCTGCTGTCAAATGATGATTCTACTGCTGCATGATTATCTTTGACATATTGATTTGGCGTGTTTAAAGATTTACCCTAACGGAGTAGCAGAAGCAGATGCTGTGCTAAGTGGTATCAGGATCCATGAATATCATATGGCTAGGGGCAAATGCTCAACCTTATTGCTGCTTAATGAACCGCTAAGAGACAATCAGTGCCATTTGCCCACCTCTCTGCACCTAGCATGAATCACAAGCACGTTCCTGCCAACCCGTTTGCACTCGGCACTGAATAGTAACTCGTTTTTATTGGACCGAGGGTCAAAGCACTTCTCGGGAAACTGTACTCCCCGCAGAGCGGCAGACTTCACCAGCTGATGCAATTAAATGTACGGTATAAGCAAAAACAAGCATGAACGGCGGCACGCACGCGCGCTAATCTGCACAGCCTTACGCACAAGCACTTGCTTAGCTAGATGAGCTAATGAGGCCACAGTGCAATTACCCAAATCAAAGAGGCAGGTTTGGACATATTCAGCCCTGCTTGGCTCATGCTTCCTAATGTGACATGCTAATTGGCTGGAGCACCAGGACAAAAGCAGCCCGAGGGAGCAGACTGAGACAAGGCCTGTAGGGCTGGACGCATAAAGGCAGAGAAGTCACCCCCATGTCAGTCTCTTTATGACTAAGGACAAAATGGGTGATGGCAGGCAGTGCGTAATTTGAAAATTAATGGGCCATGGGATTTTCTCTACACTTAAAGACACTCTGCAGGCCCCCAGTAGTTACCTCCATGCTGCCTTCTCCCCTGCCTGGCTGTAACGACTCTTCAGATGGCAGGGGATGGCAGAACCTTGCCCACGCGGCAGTACATGCATGGTTTATTTTATTCAGTGCAGTACCAAGGTATATCCTGGATGAGCTCAGCAGACTGAATGTTGACATCTATTTTATTCTAACGCTTCCACATCAGGTTTAAGGAATGTAAACAAAAAGGTATACGTGCTTTAGGTTAGTGTCTCATTTGTTAGATCCTGCCGACTATTGGCGGTCCCACGCGCCATGAGAATATAAACACCAACGTCTCCTGTCTTCAGACAGAAATCATTTCAGAGTGAACAGACAAAATGTTATTTTCGCCAAACTTGAGACATCAAAGAACTGTGAGCATGACACCAGTAAATTGGTGGTGGGCGAGACTTCTCTTGTCGGTTTCCATTTTTGTATTGCCTCCATCTTAGTGCGTCGTATTTGGATGATTTTATTGAGTGAGTGACATGCAGACATAAGTAATATTGGGCTGTAAAATCTCTTTTTCTAATTATTCAGTCCCACTTTTTGGGTCAATAAAGCCAATCAGTTTCTGTCACAAGTGCACCCCCTCATGAGATGATGAGTCGCTTGTGAAATTGTGCATAATCAAAGCTAATATGAGGCAATTTGAGCTCCCAATGGGGCTCTATATTACAGAAAATGATTAGAGCCATTGGTCTTTCCATTAATGGGTAATGTGACTGTTCTAATACACCCTGGAGTGTCTGTTTCTACCAATTGATTTGATCTTCTCTTCACTTGTTTTTCTTTTGCCCTCTTGGTCTTACCCGCTTCCTGCTACTCTGGATCGGCACGTAGCCGAGTCATTGCCAGTGCTTGGTTTGGGACCGGTTCTTCCTGCTTCAACCAACAAAGAACTGGCTCCAGTTGCGCAATACCAGTGATTAGCAGGCACCAACTCTTTGCTGGGCCAGACCAAAGCACCAACTACGTCAGGGGATGGGGGGGCGGGGTTATCATGACGATCGTGACGCGGTTGAGTGGACCAAATTGGTCATGAAAAGCAAAAAGTTAAAAGAGTTCAGGGACGGCTACTGATGGTGACGCAATGATACGACTGCAACTTGGCTCTGTGCTGATGGAAAACCAATCTGGTTCTTAGGAGGAACGGGATTAGAACCAACTAAGCATTAGCACTAGCAGTAGCGCTGTTGTAAACCTGGTTGTATGTTTGTTCTGAATTCAAGCTCTGGAGCTACTTCAGGATTGTTCCTGGCAATTATTGAGTCCGCCTTGATTGTTTCTGCGCCAGATGAGCTTTTAAGAGTCTGTGGTGCAGAGGGAAGTTACAAAACGACAGGTACCTGGTTTATTTGCATTGTAAGTGTTCTAGTCAGTGTTTTCGATTCAATACTGGTCATTTGTGTGGTTAATTGAAAAGAACACTATATTTTTGTAATTATGTTTAGATAGCTATGCTGCCCTGTGTTGCTAGTGCTGAAATGCTCAGTTCCGTTTTAAATCAGCGACTCAAAGGATTTTCCGTAGACTGGACACTTGATGTCTAACAGCCGTCTAAGTATTTCATAATTCCTCAGGGCTTGGCCATAAGAGCATTTTCTCTGCTGACCACAGTGCCTCTGTTGAGAGCTGCATCTTTTTTCAGTTCACGTTCCTTCTCACGTATATGTGGCTAAAATGAACAAACACAATATACACGTTCCAGCACAAACTGCAAATGAGCTTGGTGGTTTAACTAGGTTCCATTTACTCTCCAGTCCAGACCAATCTTGGTTGGTGTTACACTTGATTTTCTTTTTTTTCTGGTTAAATGTGGTTAATGTTGTGACTGTAGACTCTTTCTTGTCCAACTCAGTTCAGGGCGATCGAGAGAGACAGACTCTTCTGCTAATTAGCTGCTTTTTAACCCAAGCGGAGAGGTCAAATGATCTGAGCTGTGAGCTGTGTCTCATCTTGGGGGAGAGGAAGATGGTGGGATGCAGAGCTCCACTCCTGCTGTCCTGGGGTCCCAAAAGGAAGATCTGTGATCTTTCTCTATCCATACCCTCAATCACTCCACCTTAAACTCTGCCTTCTCCTTTTACAGAGTAGAAATAGGCTCAATGAAGGATCAGGAGATGTTCTGTCCTTTTCTACACAGGCTGCTGACTGCATTCCATTGTCTGTCTGTCTGCAGCAGAGCAAATCTGATTCCCTGATTTGTGTGGCTTTTCTACCCACCTCCACTCTCCTCTGCTTTTATTTTCTGTTCACCTCAACCGGTCAGGGCAGATGACTGTCCGCACTGAGGATGGTTCTAGAGGATTCTCTTATATCCTAATGTTTTCAAAAAAAATAGGTGCCACTCATCCTCTGGAAACATTGTCCTCTATGTTTCTCAGTTCCCCTGAGGAGTGCAGATGGACGGTCGGCGGGGTGGCAGGCTTTCAGTCATCAGGACTCAAAACATCATCAGGCAGAACAGAGACATTTCTGTGGCATGTTATTTGCAACAAAGCTGCTTGATTACCCCTCCTGCGCTCTCCATTCCGTGTAATGGAACAATTAGTTGCGCTGTGCGCTGCTTGTTTATCCGCCCACTCACCCCAAAATGGCAAAAATTGGAGTAATTGTGCACATTCACCTGCAGCCACTTAGAGAGAAGCCAAAGGGACACATGGCTGGGAGAGGGGAGAGAGGCTGCGCTCATGATTAGATGCATCCTCTGTGTTCCCCTGGTTCCCACTGCTGCAGGTCGCACTAACGCCTCTGTCGTCTTGTTTGAACTCCCCTGCACGGTCACATTCCTGCAACTTCCAAAGAGCAGAAATATTTGTCTAAGGAGTGTCACAAAGCAGCTTTAAGCAAAGTGCAGTAAATCTGCCCCATACATCTAACAGGTGCACCAGGCCTTTGTCCATATGATCACGACTTTAAACAGATTCAGAACAGTCATTCGCACTGGTGGTACGATTGTGTTTCAGGAATGTCTGTGGTTGTTGTTAAGATCACTTAAGATATCATTGTCACAATACTTGAGGTTGCAGGGTGGCCATGGAAAGTCAGAACCAACACAGTGGAACATGGATTTATCTTCAACCACTTGTCCATTTCTGATTTCAATTTGGAACCATTGCTTTACTTCAAGTTAGAGCAAATTATCAATGAACACAGTCACCACACATGCAGGATGTTGGCTGTCTGAGAGAGAGCCTGGCTTTAGACTCCACGCAGGTGTAGCCAGTCACTGACTATGGCCGTCACTTTGTTCTATTGTTTTTAAAACAAGTTTTATTTTCTAAATAAGTTGTTTCCTCACAATCTTTGCTGCATTTATTAAAAGTTTTTTCCAGTTCCAGTTTATTCAAAGATTACATTTGGTTTCGAGATTACACTCAGTGGTTTTGATGAAAGAAATCCTGTGCTCCAAATACTGCCCAGAAATATGTAGTTTGTTTCAGTCCACAGTTTGTGCATACCAACCTCTCAACAGATGAACATACAGAGTGAAATTCCCTCCGGCTAATTGAGAGCCACTTGTTGTCAGGATGGAAACCAATTTATAAACTAGAAAAATGCTCATCAATTCAAATGAACTTGAAACCCCAGCGTGGTTACACACAAAGGACTTTTCATGAATGTGGCTTCATTCAGTGGCGACAGAACTGGGGTCGCCTCCGGACTCCCTGGGGCTGCCTATGAAAAATGAACTCGTCCTGCTTAGCTGGTGCAAACCAGTTGATAGTCCCATCATTTCATGCAGTGATGATGGTGGTCCTGTCCACATTACTTTGATAAATTCTCATTCATTTACATGTGATACAATCAGATAAATGGATCACATTCCTGCTTTGTGTGATTGCGTCATTCTCGGTGCTTTACACTCAATTTGACACGTTACTCGGTGCAGTTGTGGAGGATCACAAAACAAAATCAACAGTAAATGTTCGCAGTAAAAGGTTCTCAGAGAGATGACTTGAAGCACCTCATTACTTCCCTCTTCAGAGTGTTTGGCACTTTATAGTTCATCTTAAAGTCAGGGATATAGATCATGGACAACACAATTTAGTGTTTGATTTTCCAATTTAAACATTTTGGAGTGGACTTGAGTCAAGGGGATTTTTATTTTCACTTGCTGAGCTGCTGTCCGTGTTGCACTGATTTGTAGGTTGGACCCTTTCCTCTCTCACCTTCTATAAAGTAAAGATCCGTTTCATAGTGATATTCAAGCCAATATATTCTGAACAGTTGGTTGTTACTGTAGAAGTGTGGTTTCACCTGATAATGTGCTGTGTGATGAACAATTCACACGTGAACTTTGCTTCAGCTCTTTCCTATGACTGATCAACGTTCATGTGCTGTGTGCAACAATGGCTGAGGACCTGTGTGAGTCCATGCGAGGTCTTGATGACGATCTTTATGTTGATCCTGATCAAACGTCTTCTTTCGTGAAGAAGGAAGAGCAGCTTCCTGTTTTCTACAAGTGGCCTCAGTTTTTATGCTGTCACTTAGAAGCGGCTGTCTCATGTGTATTAAAATCAGACACAAAAAATAATACAGACACAATTTTATCCAATTCAACCATCTCAAAAACAGATGAAATTAATTATAGCATCAATTGATAGCTGGTTTTAAACTGGTTTTCTCTGTCTCCAGGTCTGAATCCCGTCGGCCCTGGAGGAGACCGGCAGCAGGAAGGTGGAGAGATCCTGGCTGCAAATCTACTGGAATTCAACCCCATTCAATATAAGTGTGTCTCGGTTGAATTATTTACTGAACTGGTGTTACCGTGCCATACATTGCTTGTCGGCTGTTTCATCTGCTCAGCAGCTGACTCAGTTATCAATTTATCAACTTTTCCTCTCCAGCCCTGTAACAGCTCTACGTGTACACCAGAATATATACGCTAACTCCTCACGTACATATACATTCAGAAACCACCCAGGGTGTTATGATCATGTGGCGTCAGGGGATCTCATCCTTGACATGTGTCATTGAAAAAGACAGAGGAATAATATCAAGCCCGATTTCCCAACGTCCACATTCGCCACCCCTCCGCCTGTTCGTTCCCTTCTTCCTATTGGCGCCACCTGCCTCCATGTGATACCATGATTCCCCTTTGACTGATTTGAAGACATCCCCCCCGAGGCTGAACACCTGATGGTTTATTCATGTCCAGACACATGATTTATTAAAACACACACAATTTGTTAATCCCTCAGAAGCTGTGGCCCTCCAACGACTCAGTCTAGTCTGCTCATATACGGCTCTGCGCCTGTGAGGAATTCAACATCGCTGTCCAATTAGTGAGCTCGATGAAATAATGAAGCCGGGAATTACAGAGGGAATGCTCTGTCTGTGATTCCACTCCGCCATTCTGCGTACACAGCTGTGTGACTTTACAGGCAGCTAATGACGGGCTTAACCTAATTATTATGGATTTGGTCTTTTTACGACAACTGCTTGCCATGTGCACACTTTGTGAACCATTGGAAATGTAACCAATTAGGCAAAAAGGTGAAGTCAACCAAGGCTGGACAAAGGAGTGCACAGTTCCATTCTGACAAGTGTTGGAATACCTTTTCTTGCCTGGTGTATTGCTGCCCCCCGACAGCGTGGAGCAGCGTGGGGCCCAGTATATCACAGCCCAGTGTTTCGCTGTGTGTCTGACACAGAATGGCGCATAGACGTGCCAGGTGTGTGCCGCAGAGGAAAAAGAGATATAATGACATCAGTTTAATAAGTTCCTGCCATTTAAAAAGCCCTACCAGGAGGCAAAACCATAAAAGGTTGCGGGGTGGTTGAGTCACTTGTGTGGAGCTGGAAACTTTTATTTGACACAAGTTAATTAGACATGTTCATTTCTTTCAGCGAGGCCACCTTTCTCTGCCGAGGTTCCATAACTCCATCTGGCATAATGGCAACACACAGGCGTTTTGGCACCGGTGTCAATCAGTGACACTGCTCTGTGTTAACTCACTCCTTTTGTTGCACGATTTTATTCAGACGCCTTCACTCTTGTAAAGACGCCCAGAACGTTTTCCCAAATTAATTGGATCAGCGATTAAGTGGGAGGCATTCCACCCCAGCGTGCAGAAACAATGGCAGAAGAAAGGGTCAACTCAGGCGCCGGCTGAAAATTGACACTTGAATTAGATAATGAAGAATAGAGGGCAGAAGAAAGGGAGACAGGCCGATCGGTGTGAGGTCTTCGTGGAGGTCCACACTTGAACTCGCCTGCTGTGGCCAGCGAGCATTTTCTACATTTTCTTTTTTGTGTGTGTGTGATATGGATTGATATTGAAAGTGATTTGAGAGTTTAAATTAGATCCAAATCCAGAGGTCGAGATTCTGAAGATGTGTTTAATTACATGTACAGATGTGTTTCTAACCATTCTGTGCACATCATTTCTATTCAGAGTACATTTTCAAATATTCAAATCCCAGAGGTTAGGTTTCTATTTGTATTAATATTTATTGACTAACTAGGCATTCAGTGGGGACGGCAGAGTCAGAATTCTAGTACATCCAACTCAGCAGCCATCTCTGATACCTATTTATAATAATAAGTATATTTGTATAGCACTTATCTGAACAACGTTCACAGGAAAAAAGAAGACAAAGCAATTTTAATCAAAATGATTTGATTCAGTCTAACCATCACATTTGAGCTCTGGACGACTGCGTTGAACCTTTCTGTGTTTCTACCTGTTAATCTCCATAACACTGAGAGAGGCTGGAGTCTGCCTGGCTACCTGCTGCTGTGACAGGGCTATGGAATTCTATTTTTGTAATTATTATGTGTTTTTAAAATAGATTGAACTGAATACCTACTGTCATAGGTGGAGGAATCTGTCATATTAAGCCTCACACAGTTCCCTCAGTGAGCAAACCCTTTCGTGACTGTGGAGGGAAAACTCCGTCCTTAACTGGGAGAAATGTCTGGCAGAACCAGTGTGGGCGGGAATCTAGCCCCACCGGTTGGGGTGAGCGGAGACAATGGGGAAAGAGGAGGTGGGTGGGGGGGTCAGTGGAAGGGAGAGGCAGCTCAAGGACATCAGACAGGAACTCTACAGGTCTGATTATTGCAGTGAAAGTACTTACAAGTACTCACCTTGAGTAGCCAGCCTTGACCCGGGGACAGGCTGACTGACCTCAGGGTGCAGCTGCCAAACGTAACAAGTGCATGTTTGATTTTGTTCAAGTATGAACTGTAGCATGAAGAAAACAGGCGTGTATACCAGCATGCAGCACTTCAGACAGGTCAAAGAGCTCGAATGAGCTTTTCTCAGCTCGGGAGCAATAGAACTGATTTGATTTTAGAAAAGTTTTTTAGATGGACGTGGCAGAATTTAATGATTGCATTAATATGTGTTTGGGAGTTCAGACGAGCCTTGATGTTAGTAGCTGTTCAGTACTAAACGCATCATTTCTGCTCTTTGATAAAAACTCTTTTACTTTCTAATAATTTAACAGCTGCTTCTTCTTCAGAGTATTTATATTTTATTTTACTTAAACTGTTCTTGTGCTGCCCGTTGTTGTTTCCAGTCTGGGGGAGCAATAAAGGACGTTTTATTTATTCTATTCTAGATGAGAAGCATTCAGCTGCTACATGCAACTTGGCCTCTAGATGTCACTAAATTCTACACACTGAACCTTTAAACTGTGTGAAAGACACTGAAGTCATTATTCCAGCGCCCTCAGTGAATGATGGCCGCAGGATGGCCACAGGTGGATTAACTGCCATTCAGAGGACAGTGTTTTCTATGAGCCTTTCATCCCCAGTAGCTCAGTGGAAGCCTTTGCTCCTCTTGGTGGTCTCTGTAAAGCACAGAGAACTTTGCTGTGAGTTGGGCCTGGAGGTGAACCAGCAAGCAAAGCCTCCACCGTCTCTTTCACAGTCACCCTGCCCATGTCAAAACTTGAAAGCCCAACCGAGGCGGCTCTCAGCCAGCAAAGGTAGAAAGCCTCTGCTCCAGTGCTCCTCCTGCTGAATACGACGCTTGAAAACCCAGTGGTGAGGCGTGGGGGTGGAGGGTGGAGGCTATGCTAATAACTAGAAGCAGGTGCAGGGATGGGGGGGTGCTGGAGTGAAAGCTGGGATGTGCCGAGGTTTTACTGGAGAAGTTTAATCCCCATCGGTCCAACTGGAATACCTCCTTTATGACGTAATGGGGGTGTGTGTGTGTGTGTGTGTGTGTAAGCAATGCAGTTAAAGGAGGCTTACATGCAAACATATGGAGGGGATTGTGTTTGTGGCAAGGGGACTTAAGACATTCAAACAGAAAAGGTGGGGGGGGGGCATGAGGGCCCTCCAGCAGTGCATCGGCATGTAAGAGTGTACTTGAAAAAACGTGTGATTCCAAGAACATGGCAGCCCCCCCACTACCCCGACACACACACACACACACACACACACACACAAAATGTCTGTGTTTGAATCTCTGTGAGACAAGAAGGCAACACAATCCATCTCTTCTTTTGAACATTCCCTACATTTTTTAACTATGTAATAATAATGCCTTTCAAAGTTCCAGGGGAGAATATGTGGAAAACCCACTCCCTCTAGTCTCTGACCAGAAATGATAAGGATGAGAGAAAGACAATGAAATGTTGTGTCCACTGCCAATGTATGCACCCACAGCAAAACAACAAAACACAGTCAAGTGAAAGGGTTTCATTTACAAAGATGAGCCATCAGTCTGCACGACACCAACACCAACACCTCCACAGCTCGAAACGCTCAGGAGGGGTCAAAGCACCGAACATGCGCAGAACGTGCACGTAGTGTGTGTTTGTGTGACGTGCCGGTGAAGACAAAGCTAAAGCCAATATGATGAGTGACACTTGCCCCCCTGCTCACACTCGCCCTCCTCCCTCAGCCTCTCAGGTTCTTTCTGCTCTCTGTCTGTGGAGCTGCCCTCACACTCCCATAGAACCTGTGAAGACGAGAGCGGTGCCCCTCCATGGCCCTCCAGGGGTTGTTTCAGATGGAGAGGCCGTCCCTGTCGTCTTGTGTATTCAATGAAAAGAGCTGGGCCAGCGGGGGGCTGACTGTATCTCCTGGGCCTCATTCTTTATAAGAACCCCCCCCCATCCCTTATTTTCATGATCCTTGGAATGCACTCAGAGGCTGCAGGAACTCTAGGTGGCTGATGGGGGGCGCTCCTTGTACCTCAGTCCTCCATTCTCTGCTCTGTCTTTCTACCCAGTCCTGCTTTTTTCCCACCTTTTTCTCCCCATGGCAGGTCTCCGGGGTGAGTTTCAGGCTGTGCTGTATTTATTCATGCTCAGGCCTTGTTCCTCTTGTATGTTTGGAAAGACCATGCAGGTTGAAACCCTCTGTCCACCCCCCACATCGCTGTGGTTACTTAAAAGGCTCTCCAGGAGCGCCACGGCGCTTTGAAAAGACTGGCTCTTCTGAGGGAGGGAGGGGGAGAGTGAGTGAGAGAGAGAGAGACGAGGCTGCATTGAAAAGCTCAGCGTTGGGCAAATTAATGGCATCAGACAGCCTTGTGACAGGAAACCCCATTATGTGACAGGCACACAAAGCAACAGAGACTGGGTTTCAAAGTCCAAAAAATAAAATTGCATCTAGAGAGAAAACACCTCCATGCTTCTAAATCTTTTATACCCTTCCTTCTGTTGAACACTTCGGGGAAGGAACCTAACTTATGACTCTGAAGCCAGATCTTAGACCTTTTCATTTCCTTAAAGAAGTTAACCACTTCATACATATTTGTATTTTTCTCTGTTTCACTCCTTTCTGTATCTTTCATGGATTTCTTCTTTACCCTGAGTTCAGAACCAGTTGTGAATGCCTCCTGACTGAACAGCGCTGTATGGATGAACCAAATAATCTGGACCCCACAAATTAAGATGAGTCTCCAACGGTAAATATGATCAGCTCAGACCACACAGGTCCTGTACATGTCCAGCTGAGCTGTAACAGCCATACTTCCATCCATTCCATCACTTCTTTCTTCTTCCTCTTTCTACTGAAGTGGAACGCTGCTGTCGTACTGGCAGTGACAGTGAGTGCGTCCAGGTGATCGTTGAGTCATCTCTTGGTCCCAGTGAGCAGCCCTGAACTTATTCTGAATTGAAATACATTGATCCACAAACCTTCAGCAGATGAGTGTCCCACTGATGACTTCATAAAATTTAGCCTCTCGTTGTTAAAAGAGCTTTTTCTCATACGCAGTTCTTTTGATTTGTAAGATGAGACTTTAATGCTCTATCCATTGTTCTACTTCACGTTAAAAACCCTATGAGCAGATAACTGTCCAGACACATGTGGTTTGGACTATATCTTGGCCACTGTTGGATGGATAACACGAGATTTCCCTGAGAAAGAGAAATACTCCACCATTGATTTGACAAATTGGCACTTTGGTTAACGACCAAACACAGACAGAATATTGAAAGTGCCACGAGAAGAACAGATGGAATACATTGACAGTGTCTTTGACACATGAACACTAAAACAAACATAAGAGTACAACAGTTGGAGTTCCAAAAGCCAAGGGCGTTTCTGAAGTGTGCGGCAGAATAATGTAAAGATGAAAGTCATACGAATGCTGTTGTTACGATGATGTGTGACCTCTGAGTGAAAGGGAGTGTTCTTGGAGCCAAGTGTGTTCTTCCTTGCAACCTTCAGAGGTCCCATATTGTTCCCATTTCCCTTTGAATCTCCCCTGCTGGCATTCAGAAAATGTACTATCAAGCTCAGGTTACAGTAAATGTAAAAATACAGGTCAGGAGAATGAATTGGGGTCTTTTCTCCCATATATTTGCTACTAAAGACCTTGGCTAACTTGCCTGTCTCAACTCATATTGTGGTCTCTGAATGGCAGGGTACAGCTCAGCCTTGGACCCGTCATACCTTTTTTTGCATGACGCTGGTCCTGATGCAGTGTGAAGTTCACCTAGAAGAAACAAATGTCTTTGTTTACGGAGAATCGTGAAATCGGCATCATCTCAGATGCCAATAATATTCATGTCAAAGCAGATGGAACAAACATGTTCTGTTCTTTTAAACCCTAACTGGTGTCAGCCCAGCCTTTAAACTGGGGACTGTCGTGACTGTTTGCACGTGTTGTGGAAGCACCAGACGCAGCTATGGACGACTACATAACACAGTCGACCTGACACCTCACATTGTTGTAAACGCAAACATTCCATGAGTAGATTCAAGAGTGAGAACTGGGTTCAAACAAGTGTGTGAGCACCTGGGTACTGTACCTGGGTGCGAGCGTGCGGTGAGGTCTTTAATGGCAAGGGCACTGTTGAAAATGATCAAAATACACATCTGAATCTATATTTTTCTTCACCTTTCTACAACAAAGTGATAAGGGAACATTATCGTCACAGCAGTTGCTTGAAAGGATTTCCTGTTTTTCCTATTCCCAAAACAATCTGCAGCCACCACTGCTTCCTGGGTGCAGGCCTTAGCTCTGCAAGTGGCCCAGACTCACTAATCGTTTATTTGTGTGACGCTGTTGGTGTTGATGCATTTCATCAAAAGTAAACCTGACATTTCGTTGTCAGGGCTTTGCAAATGGATAACGAAGGAGAAAAAACCCCCCACCATATTTTCCCCACCTTGAGAGAGCTAAGCCTGTTTAAAATGTTTTATGGTCAGAGTTGAGCAGCCTTCCTTTTGGAGGAGAACGATGGGAACCGTTATCTGTTTTGTTTGTTGGGAAAAAAAAATATCAAAGATGTGTTTTTCAGGGGATTAAAACATGCTGTTTCCACAGAAACTGTTTAAAAATTCAAAGAACATGCCTTTCAGAGATAATTTTGTGCTCTTTAGAAATCATTTGTGACTATCTTTTGATGCCTTTTAGGCAGTGTGTGGAGACATCTCAGTCTCCTTTCAGCATAACAAGCAGCCTGCGTCTGATGGCAGGATGGTGGTGGAAAGGATGGGTGTTTCTTTTCAGTCCCTGCAGGATTAGGAGACAGTTTACTGATAAGATTGCTGAAGACATCAGCGTCATAATCCTGTCTTCTGGTCGACTTAGGATCTTTGATCCTTCTCCCAATTCATATGCATAAATGTATAGAAAGAGTAAAAGATAACGAGACCACAATGCCCTGAAAGCTTGATTTCCATACAGTGCATCAGCTTTAATCACGCTGGTATCGATTAGTCCCAAAACATGAAACATGCAGAGGCTGTGCCACAAAGATTTTCATGAAATCTGAAAGTTCAATTAAAAGATGAGAGTGTGCCGGGCTGTTTAATGAGTAGGAACTTTAGGGTGGCTGCAGGATCAACTTGACACGTCAATCTCCAACCGGCTCTGTCCCACCGATGTGTCTCGCTGCCTCTTGTTCACTCTTGGCTTCCTTTTAAAATGAAGGACCCATCTGAGGTAGTTCTGTTGCACAGAGAAGCTCTTAGCCCATCAACTGTTATCAGGATGTGACAAGTCTCTGTTCCTCATTGTAATCCATTACATTACAGGGGAAAATGTGTAACTACAAATGTAGTTTTATCTTCATAAAAATAGACAAAGGGATTTACTTCCTGCAGTAGCCCATCTGAGAATAAAGAACAGGAAGTATAAAGTATAACTGAGCATAATACTGTTTTCTCATTTACTAAATAAAATTAGAGCTGCATTAACGTGTTTTGTTTAAAATCCATATCAGCATTCTTTACATATACAAACTGTAGCATAGAAAAAAAGCACATTAAAAAACGTTTTTTATCCTCTTACCGTTACTTATAAATGAAGTCCATGCGCCGCTCCTTCTGGAGAAAAGCATCGATACCTTGTTTGTAGAAGTCCTCCTTATCTTTCTTCAGTTTTAAAAGTCTCTCTGGCAGGATGGATGGCAGCACTTGACTTGCTAACTGGTTCCTGTAGTTGCTGTCACTAATTCTATTCTTCTGCCGCCGCGGAGTAGAAAGAAGAATCCCTGGGATCGCCAGCGCCCCCTAGCATGAGGCAGGAGAACTGCGTGCCTCACCCAGTTTCATGATTGCTCAGCACAAGAAACACGTTGATTAAAAACTAAACTATGGAGATTTAGTTCATATAGTAAAAGTGTTTAAACATTTAATAGCGACATACAGGGCGACAGCAATCCATGGTGAGGCTCAGCGCACGTCTCTTCTTAGTATCGGTGAAGTTACATGGAAAATAACTTTAAAGTACACATTACTGAATAAATCTAACCATTTAATTTTATATTTTTCTCTTTCCATGAAGACAGGTGAGGCCGTGCCTCCCCTGCCTCCCCTGACTGCACGTGACTGCTCCATCATCATCACGGTTGGCTGGAGACTCTTACTCCACCCGTCATTAGGCCCAGATTGTCCAGTCAATCTGCACTTTCCAGTTAGGCACTGGTGACACTCTTGCTTTCAGGTCTGTCAGCATCAGCTCTTCCTGTGTCTGTTATGCTAGTGCACAAAGAACAAAGCCAGACGCAGATTCAGGGCAAAAAAACACAAGTTTAATGTTAGAAAAAATCACAAGCCAAGCTTGGAACAAGATACAAGAAAGAAGTAAAAATAGAAAAACAGAAAATCACTCACAAGGAGGAAACTAAACTAGGAGGACCATAAAAGAACAAACAAAAACCTTACTGACTGGAACTCAGAACCACAAGCAGAATCAGGACACAACGAAGTGGCAACCACACACAGCACCTTAGGGCAGAGCTAGAAAACACACTAGGCCTGAAACGAGAGGACAGTTTCACAATAAGACAGAGGGGACTACATAGTGACATTCACTCGACACACCCCTGCTCCACTGAGGACGAGACGGCAGACATGACCTGAGCGAGAAATTATAGAAGGGACAGCAACACGAATGTAAACTAAACTAAATAGTTCTAGCAGTAAACAAATGACCAAACTCAACGAGAACGACGAGACAGTCTGAGCCATGTCAAGCCCACCTCAATCATTAGCCGTGATGCATGCATTATAAAACTTTAATTTATTTCCACACTGAGCGATTTCCAGATTTCTGGGTGCATATGCAAATGAGTAGTGATGTAGTCAACCTGAGTCTCAGTGAGCAGCATTGTTCAGAGGAATGTAGTCATTGCCTCAGCCTGACAGTCCAGTTGCTTTGGATAATTGTGCTGTCACACAGTCGGACGTGGGATGGTGACACACAGGAGCAGCAGGGAGGTAAGTGACACGAGACGGGGTTTAAACATTAATGTTGTTGTGTGTGTGTGTACATATATATATATATATATGTACATTAACATTATTGTTGTTGTGTGTGTGTGTACATATATATATGCATACCGTATTTTCCGCTCTATAGGGCGCACTAACCTTTTTCATATATAGGGCGCACTGGACTATAAGGTGCATTAAGCGCAACAAAACAGTCAGATAAGTCAGTCAGTCAAACTTTATTAGAAGCGTTCACAATAACTCTCAACATTGTTCAAATGTTAATGAGCGTATTCACAATAACTCCGAGCTGGTTGAAATTAGAAAATAATTAATACTATGTAATACTAATGCTAAGTTTTAACTTATGAATATTTTAGAAATCAATGTTATGAAATGAATTGCGATCACAGATCTTATGCTGACTTGATGTCAGACCCAGCACGAGCAGCCAAGTTGCTGTGTTTGAATACTTGTCACACCAGATTCCTCTGAAGGAAATAAGAGTTGTTGAACCAGCGTCAGAGCAGAAGGAAGCGAGAGCTTTTAACTATATTCAAATCTGCACAGTCACAGCCTCTGTAGATGATGCAAATGATAAGAATATCGAATCAATAATATACGCCCCTTGTTGTCTCACGTGATCCGTACAGTACAGGACTATAATTCCCGTTCAGCAGAACAAGCTGTAGCCTTCACCTGTCAGCAACGGGCACTGAGGACGGGCTGTGGCCATCATCACCTCTTGCACAGCAGTGAGACAAGCAGGGCCTGATTCGAGGACAGAGACGGACGTCACCATGAAGCCAAATATGTCTACATGTGCTCTGATTTTCCTCTTCCTTGGTCTGCTGGGATTCGGCTTCCTGCTCAGCTACATGTACAGCGTGGAGGTGAGGGGGGGGGTCAGTGTTTGTTTGTGTTATAAGAAGTAACAGGATCCGTCTCAGAACCTACAGCAGGCCAGTGGGCAGTCAGTAGAAATATCCGAGGATGGAAAAAGAGGCGATGCAGATGAGGATGCAAATTAAAGACGACATGGTTCCAGAGCATTTAACGCTAATCCTCGGGTCACTGTGCTGTAAACAAATACTCTCAGTGTGATGTCCTGCCTCCTCCGTGATTTTATCTGCCAGTTTCAGGTTGATTGTGTCTCTTCTCTTTCACCCCTCCCCCGTCTTCAATTGTTTCTGTCGCCACGTGTCTCTCTCCAGAACATGAACGGTAAAACGCTGTCAGCCCTGCACCAGCTGCAGAGCAGGCTCAAGTCGTCCTACCCTCCCTTCAGCGTGGCCCCGCGTGACAGCCACGGCTTCTGTGCTCACCTGGGCAAGAAACCCTCCCCTGAAGAAGAGCAGGAAGAGCGCGCCCTGCTGGACTCCATTGCTTGGTCCTGGCCCCCGACCCGCTCTGAACCAATAGACTGGAGCGTGACGAGCGACCCTTTGCACAGCGTGTTCAACATCCGCCCCGTTGAGGGAGACAAGGAATGGCACGTGGGTGACCAGCTGGAGGTGCTCATCCAGGTGCACGACTTCCAGGGTCGCTTCAAGCGTTATGGCGGCGACTTTATCGTGGCCAAGCTGCACTCTCCGGAGCTGCTGGCGGGCGTAGGGGGTGAAGTGCTGGACCACAAAAATGGGTTGTACACTGCTCTGTTCCCACTCCTCTGGGAGGGATCTGCACAGGTGGAGATCACGCTGGTGCACTCCAGCGAGGCGATCGCCGCGCTGCAGCGGCTGAGCGACGAGCGCCCGGACCGGATGTACTTTCACAGCGTGTTCCGCCTGGGCGCCGAGTCTGAAACTACCGTGTGCAACGTGTGCCTGCCCTCCGATCAGCAGCCAGTGTGCAACTTCACTGACCTGTACACTGGAGAGCCGTGGTACTGCTACAAGCCCCGGCTGCTCAGCTGTGACACCAGAATCGACCACTTCAGAGGAGGCTACCGCGGCGCAAATGAGCTCATCAGTAACAGCGAGGCTGCGCTGCTCCAGCCGTAAGTCACTGAAGGAGGAGCCACTCTGAGCGGGGGGGGGGGTGATCTAGCACTGCTGCTTCACGGTTCCTCCCACAGTCCAAAGACACGTCGATCTAAATTGCCCGTAGGTGTGAATGGTTGAACCTGGGATTGACATTGAACTCCTTCTTTTCTGTCTTAGTGGCGTGAACTTCAAAGTTCTCATAAAGGCTGCAGGGTCTGACAGAGTCACTGTGCTCCCACCAAGACAAGGTACGGTTCACCTGCAGAGGACCAGCAACCAGTAAGCTGACTTCATTTGTTCAGGTCCGCTCACTGGTCTGACCTGTTTATTGGTTCTTGTCAGATAAAGTCGAGGCAGAGAGCAGCACTGACAAGCCGGGCGGCATCAAGGTGACACCATCTGGGTATTACTATGAGGGGTCCTGGAGGCCATTAAACGGGGCCACAATGCGCCACTTCGATCTATCGTCTGACATTACTCGGTGTCTGACCAACAAGATGATCCACATCTATGGAGACTCCACTGCCAGACAGTGGTATGAGTACCTCCTTGGTGTGGTACCAGGTGAGGATCGTTGTTATCTCTGGTACTAGATCTTCGTAAGCCTGAACCCGATCCACCGGATCCTCTGTGTGTTCCCCTCTCCTCAGGGTTGAAGACCTTTGACCAGAACAACTGGGAATACAACGGGCCTGTCATGGCGGTGGACAGCAAAAACAACATTCTGTTGAAATACCGCAGCCACGGTCCACCCATCCGCTTCGAACACCTCTCAGCTCATGAGCTGAGGTTAATCCCCAACGAGCTGGACGGTCTCATTGGTGGTCCCAACACCGTCGTGGCCCTCAGCGTCTGGGCCCACTTCAGCGCCTTCCCCATCGAGATATACGTACGACGGCTGCGCCACATTCGCCACGCGCTGGTGCGACTTTTGGGCCGCGCGCCGGGGACGATCATCGTGATCCGCTCAGGCAACCTCCAAACCTTGGACCAAACTCTGAGCCTGTACTACAGCGACTGGTACAACCTGCAGCGGTACAGGGTGCTGAAGGCCATGTTCAAAGGAATGAACGTCCTGCTGGTAGACGCCTGGCAAATGGGTCTCGCGCACCACCTCCCCCACGACCTCCACCCGCAGCCAGTCATCATCAAGAACATGATAGACATGATGCTGTCTTACATCTGCCCAGAGAAGAAGAGCGAAGAGGAGCAAGGCCTGTAGGGAACCAAGGAGCTCATGGCTTCTTTTCACCAGAGACCTTGGTGACATGTGTATGCAGTACTTTTACCTTAACTTACAGATCTGCCTCTTTCCTTTCAGACACCAAAAATCATCAAATCAAAAGATTGTCATTGCCTGTAGGTCCAGAGTCTTTGACATCAACATTATGATGATGTTACCAGAATCTTTTTTTCCACGTTTATGTTTGATTGTGTGTGTTTAGTGGACATCTTTTCATCATAGGACGTCAGAAATGGAGGGAGAGGGGGTGGAGGTGACATGGTTGTTGTTAATGTTGTAAACTGTGAGCTATCGATTGAGCTCATTAAAAACAACCCATTGCTCCTCGACGCTTCAGAGGTGAGCGCTGAGACACCCCGAGCCAAAGGGTTTAATGTCGGGCTCACTTCAATAAAAGAGGCTGGCTGTTGAAAAGAGTTTCTTGGTTTTATTTTCATCTCCTAAGTCATAACTGAGCCTCCCTGTAGTTCATTGTCCTTCGTTTGAGGCAAACGGCAATACATTTACGGAACCTTAAACCTCAGCAGCAGGGGCATCCGATGCCTTGTTTAGGTTACTGCGAGTTACCTACTTACGACTCAGGCTCTTATCGTGTTTTTTCTATTTAACCCAAAAAGTGGTATCAGTAAAATGTGGGAATTTTAAACTAATTGAATTTGGTTTTGATCTGTTCTGCATATGTGGCTGCTCATGCTCAAATGACGGCTGAGGCTTGTTTTAAAATCATTTTTGGACTCAACAGGTCAACAGGTCACACAGGTGCTGGACTCCCTGGACCCAGGATCCCTCCCTGCTCGTTCTCACACCTTGTTTTGCTGATTTTAACTAGCAACCCAATGATAATGGTGTTGGAGGGCAGGAGCGTGAGACCAGGTACTGTTTCCTTGAAGCAAAATATCCATCCCCTCACTCGCATTCCTCGGCTCCCCTGAGACCAACGTCTGACATCCAACAAAAATCAAGTCAGCACCCAGCAAGCTGAAGGTAGAGGAGACTGTAATCACATACTGTAGATATATGGGGGGGGGGGCTGGAATAACAGACAGAACTGTCCAACAACAATTCATCCTCTGACTCTTCCTTTTACAGAAGAAAAAGAAGGGTAGCAGATTCCTGTTGTGTTTTCCGTGCACGTGTTTCTCCCAGTTATCCAGACTGGGACAACGATCCATGACGTCCACAGTTTGTTTGTTTTAAACAGTTTTAAGAGGTTTTAACTCAACGTGCACTGATCGTCTATAACGCTCTGACGCAGTAAAAGTCAAGTGAAGAATCTGGACTGTTGCAAAGAAAAGCTGCAGAATAAAGGCAGATGATCGTTACTAGGAAAGGCGGTGGTCGACCTGACACACACACAATTAGAATACACAATATTTTCTCATTCATCACGTTACATTTGTTGAGGAATGGCACAATATTTCCAACCCCCCCCAGCGACCAATTACTGCTCCATAGTAGCCACACTGTGTACTGCACTGTACTCTGAGCTGATTGGGTAATCCCTTTACTCTCATCTCGAGGTTTCTCTCTGAATGTTTGTCTTTCCCACAATGCACTGGGCCTCAGAGCGGCTGCTGGGGAGTGAGCTCTGTAATTTAACAGCCCTGTTTTTGGAAGCAGAGACGAGGCATGGAAGGAACGCTTTTCTTTTTCTTCCCACCATGGAAATAACATTTCCAGGCCCGGCCTAATGATACATGATCCAGCATGGTGGGAGTCAAACTGAGCGTTAAATATTTAACTTGGTGCATGTGTTCTGCTGCACATTTACATTTGTCTGTGTGTGCACTTTGACTGCAGCACCGCAGGGGGAAGGGTTTTCTGTGGAATATTCATGCAGGGAATACTATACGAACAGGGAAGACCTTGCCTCATCCTCCAGCCCTCCAGGGTCCTCAGCAGTAAGACGGGATGAGAGGATGAAACCAGAACGTGTTGCATGCAGGGGCCTGCACGCTGGTTTCTTTGTCAACTTCAACCCGTGGAGTCAGACGCAATGAGAGAAGACGGAAGTTCAGAAGTTGCACTGAACACAAATGTCAATCCAGCTGCTATTATTATTATTATTATTATTTGCATTGAAGAATTGGTCCCAACTTACCTCAGCTGTGTTTGGCTGTGACATGCATGGTTGTTTTCTTTGAACAGCTCTGTCACATCCCAGAACAAGGCAGCTCAAAATATCCAACAGTCCCAACCCTCCCTCCACCACACGCAGAGACGTGAGCGACGCTGCAGCCCGCTCAACGTGCACTTAGCAACGTGCACTTCTCACAAGAACTGCCGTTCAGCAACAAGTAGAATAGAATAGAATAGAACGTTTTTATTCCTCCCCCATTAAGTAAGATTTAAAAATACTCTTAAAAATACTCCTACCTATTGACAGTTAAATTACAAAATTAAATACAAAGACAGAATGTGCAAAGAGGAAAAATTTAAAAACCCTGAGCAGAAAAAAATAGTGCTGACGTAATGAGACGTAATGAGACGTACTGAGATTGAGGGAATATCCAAAAAACCATAGAAGTAGTACTGACAAGTGGCCTTCACTGAGGCAGGACTGTTGTCTGCTGCGTGTCGTGCTAGTAATGTTTTTATGGAGCAAAAAAAAAGCCATTTATGATATAGCATTTTATACTGTGTATTTGGTAACGCTAGGAGCATGTGACCCCTCTCCCAGGATGCAGATTAACCCGGTGAATAATGTCCTCAGTGGGACTGCTGGACAACCAAACACACATCTGTCAGCGAGGACAGGTGTGGCACCCAGGGGCGGGGCTTAGGCTAGGAAGCTGCGCCATCCCATAATCATTTTGACAGCCCAGTACTCCTTCATCACAGCTCTGCCTTTCAGCTGCGATCACCTCGTAGTGATGACTCTAGGTCTGTTGGTTCTTTGGTCAACACACCTCCAGGGGAACGTGGACACTCGGTCCAACGGCCACACTTGGCCACAGGCTCGAGGCAGACTGCATTATTATGGAAACCATGATGATTTTTTATGATTCCTGATGGTCGTGATGGACACTCGACAGCAGAGTCTCAGATCTGGTGAGGAGGCACCGGGGCTCCCGAGCCACCCGACCTCGATGAATGGATGAATGATGAAAGGATGTATGAGAGGCAGCCCCTACGTAGTCTCGGTCTGACTGGACACGAGGACCATCAGAGGACAATGTGCCGTAGGTCTCGTGACTTCCACTCATTGAAATCTTCATGTTTTTTATTTTCTTTTTACAGATTTTAATATATGACATCTGAAGTTGTAATGAGAGTAATAACGGGCAGATTTCCGTTGGTCGTTAGTCCCATGCTGGCTCTGTGGCGCCACGGCTCTGAATGGCGGGGGGGGTCACGTCCTGTGTTGGTGGCTGCTGGTTTTCGCCAAGTCAAACTACGCTGAGGCCCACACGTGCTGCCCGGCAACAGATACGGCGACTCGCTGGCTCACTGAGGACCATCTGGGGGCTGAGTGTGTCACGCTGTGCCAAGCTGCAGAGAAAGAGCTCGTCATCACAGCGCCTCGTTATTTAGCCGCGAACCTGCGCCGGCCCAATCGCCACCTGCCCTTTCATTGTCTCCACACTGACTCCGTTCTTCTGTCAGCTCAGATTGATTCGGCTTCGCGGCGGCGGCGTAAATCACGGGCCAGTCAAAAGCCCCTCCCCCTCGCAGCCAGAGGGAAGAATGTTGGTCCTAATTGGCCTGCAGGTGTCATTTCAATTTGGAAACTGGTGTGTCGACAGATAAATCACCCTGTAATGACACACACACTCCCGTCTAGTGACTCACTGAGCCAGGGCGTTGTTCTGTTTCTGTTTCTGGGCGTTGATGATGTGCTGTGAGAAGTTGACAAGATTTATTTAGTTAGGATTTTAATACACTTATGGCATATATATATATATATATAATATGTGTGCCTTTCTTGTGAGTGTGTGTCTGCAGGGTGACTCTGCGGCGTCGACCAAACACCGGATCACGCTGCTGTCTGGATCGTCGCTCTGTTCCTCGCCGCAGGCCAGACTGACGTGAGTCACGGCCCAGCAGGCGGCCGCCCCCCCGGCCAGCTCTGACTCAGCTCGGCTCCCCTGACACACATCGCTGTCCACCGTCGTCTCTGCACACCCGCCTTGTTGGGCCAAGCCCCTCCCCCCTCGCTGTTAGCTCATCACTGTCATCTGAGTCATCTGGCTGCGGTCATGTGGTTCACCAGCTCCATGATATTATATCATATCATATTATTCCTTGTGGCCAATGGGTTGATGCATAAAGATGAAACTTTGAGGATTTAAAAACCTGTGGAGCTGCATAAAATACGTATTTATTTTATTTGTATATGATACTTGTTTATCATTTCAAGAGTTCAGCACCAAACGCCTGATAGTCGTCTCTGCATCTTGAGCTTTGTCTTCTAACATTGTCCTCCCTCAGTTGATCTGTGTGGACAGTGAAACGTTGCAACCTCAGCAGCTGTAGGAGCGGCAGTTCCACCTCAGCAGGCGCCGTCTGTACACGCCCACTCAGGCCGCAGGTGCTGCCAGCGCCTCCTACGGTCAGCTGCCTGTGGGAGGAGCCACTTTGTCCGTTTGGTTTCATGAGCGGCCGCTGGGCTCGTTCCCAAAGGTCGCACCTTTGTGTGCACGAACAGAATTCGAATATTTCACGAGGTGATTGAGTTGCTCTGTAAGGACCGTCTGCCTCACAGCAGAGGGTCCTGGGTTCGAGTGCCGCTCAGGGCCTTTCCGTCCTCCCCGTGGCTGCGTGAGTCTCCTCCCACGGTCCGAACACGCGTCAGGCTCGCTGGTCCTGAGCGAACCCCGCCTCTCGCCCAGTGACAGCTGGGATTGGCTCCACCCCCCTGCGAGGAGCGGTCGGAGATGAATGAATGAATGAATGACACCAGCTCATGATTTTCCTCTCACAGCTCCGTACTCGTTCACTTTCAACGCTCAAACGGTTTTCTCTCTCGATCGATGCATCCGGCTCAAAACATTTAACCGCCGTTCACACGCCCTCCTGCACCCGCGGTCCTCTCAGCACAGATCGATGCCGTCGTCGACGGTGGGCGGAGCACCTGCCTCCCGTCTGTGGATAATGATGGCTCAGGGACACAAATGAAAATCATGTCGTATTGATCCCAGCGTTCCAGTGGATTCCTGCGGCGCTGAGGAGGGTTAATCAGTGGGTCAGCTCCGCTCTCCCGCTCCATCGCTGACGGGGGACAGACGGCGCCGTTGATGTTGAAGTTGTGTGTGGTGGCGTGTGCAGAGGAAGGGCTGCTGCTTCAGGGGAGGCCACAGATGTGTTTCTATTTCACCGTGGACTTGAAATCTCACCCAAACTGAATCACTGCCACCTTCTTAACTAGCTATTATTGTTGGTGTCTGCAGGGTTGTTTGGGCAGATAACTGACACTTAGTCACGTGGATGAGAACGACGTGTCCTCCGTTCAGCTCTGCCGTCCACTGGTGTCTCTGTGTCCGTCCACTCAGCGACCTCATAGAGGACCGATCGCAATATGTGTCTTTGGGCTGCACCGTGTATTAATACCCGGCGAGGTCGTCGTTAGCCGGTGCTCACTGTGGCCGCGCTGGTGGCAGCGTCTTCAGCTAATTCATGTCAGTCGTAACGGTGGGGGGGGGTGTTGCCTGAGCGTTCCCACTCCGAGCACGAGCGGCTTTAATTAGCACAAACGAAGGCACCTCAGCACGCGGATCAACACCAGTGAAAGATTCCGACCAGGACCTGGAGGGATTTGCATAAGGAGACGAATGGGTTCGTCCTCTGAGGACAGGGACAGATGAGAAATGGCCACGCAGCTTCTACACAGCATCGGTGTGACTAATGTCCAGATGTTGTCTGAGCGCCGTCCAGCTCCCGGACCCCCGTCCGTCCGTGTGGTTTCTTTGGAGCTGGGGGTTCTGTGGCCCCGCAGCCTCGCTGCCAATTGTCCTCGTCCGGGTCATCACCACGCTGGATGCCAATCTGTCACTGGCGGTGAAACGCCCCTATCCCACGCCTCATTGTGCCCCCTGAGCAGCGTTTGGCATGGACTCCTCCTGTGCCTGCTGCTCTCACTTGATGAGGTGGCGAGGAAGCGCTGTGTGGCGGCGGCGTGGTGAGAGACGTGGAGGAATGAGCGGAGACAGCATGGGGGGGCGGGGGAGAAAAACCCTGCGCGATTTACAACCCACATTTGCATAATGGGATTAATAGGACCTCTGTGAGGGGGGGGGGACATGGCAGGGGGAATATAGATCAAGGCCGAGCGAGACAAGTGCAAGAATACACCTGCTTGACTGGCCAGTGACAGCACCCCCCCCCCCCACACACACACACACACCGTGGGGGTTTGCTAACACGGGGGGGGGATGGGGCCCCGTCACGCCGAGCAGAGCCTCTCCTTTAACCCCAAGTGTGCCTTGACAGTTGGATCAATTTATTAGCGGCGGAGGAGCTGGAGGCGTGGCCCAGAGGGCAGATGGTGAACTCCAGGTTCCTCTCTGCTGTCATGTGACTTCCTGCCTAAAACGCAGCCACGAAGGACGTGTTCTGAATTTCATTGATTTGATTTCATCACGTGGGTGGAGCTTCACGTGTTTCTAGAGTCTTTGTCATGTTTCTTCCTCAACTCTTGACGTCCGTGCGTCTTCCGTCTTCCGTGTTCCCGCGTTCTCTTTGCCCGCCTGGTGTTTTGTACTTTTGTATTTTTTGTTAAGCCCTATGGCTTTATTCAGTTAAGAATAAATAAATAAATAAAAACTTTTTGTGTTGCAGCGTTTTCTCCTCCACCCTGTGAAAGCGTGAAGTCAATTCCCCCAACGAGCCTTTGTTTTACTCTTCATGTCAAGTGAAAACATCTTGAAGAGGAAGAGAGAGAGAGAGTCCTGGTCACATTTGCTGTGTGTGACGTGCACGTCAGTCACATGTCATGTAGACAGAGGACAGAATGAAACCTTCGTTGCGTCCTGACATTTGGAGCACAGTCATGTAGCGGCCGTAGAGCTGGGCTCCTCTCTGCCGCAGCCCTGACCGTCGTCAGAGTGCCGGCGCCGACCCGGAGCAGAGCGCGCCCCTGACCGAGCTGGACCCGCTCAACGTCTGCTGATGGTTCCGGTCCCGTGGAATTTTACAAGTGGCGACACGAGGAACTGACAGAGTTCAGGCTCTCAAGATGGCTGCACAGCAAATGAAACGGCGTGCTGGAGTCGATCACGCGACCACCTGAAGACATCGCCGTGTTGCCGCTATAAAGCCGCGCACGTCTTCCACGTGTTAGCGTTCTCTGCTGTCGGGGTCAGTTAGCGCAGCGAGCGCACCTGAAACTGTTTGTTATTCCGACTGGAAGCAGATGGCTCGTGCGCATGAATTTCAATGCGAGAGTGATCGTGCGTATTTATGAAGCCTTGTTTTCCCAGGCCACGGCGCTCTGGTACGTGGCGAGCCCGCTGGGTAACGCAGACTTAGAGAGAGAAGTGAAACAATGAGTCCCGGGCACGGCGCTAAAATCCCCCCACGCCTGGTGCAGGAGCGCCGCCCCTAATTTAATTACCTCCCCCCGTCTGAGGGACGAGCCGCCGGCTGCTGTCTCTGCTCTCACTTACGGCGTCAGGAATCCGTTGGGGAGGAGCGCGGGCGGCGGAGGCCGGCCTGCACACACACACACACACAAACAGATCGGCTCTGAGCAGGTGAGCAGATGCTCCTCAGTCTGCAGGAAAAATAAGCCCTTAATTAGCACCCGGCCTGTCTCCCTGCTCCTCTGTTCCTCCGCCTCCCCCTCATCCTCCACTCCTCCGTCGCACTGCGCTGCGGTTGCGGCGCTCGCCTCGAGGCTGGCGAATGCGGCGCAGGGCTCCGCCGAGAGTCTTCCCTTGTTATTATCCTTAAACAAGCAATTACAGCCGATCCCCGTGTGGCGCAAAAAAAGACGGGGCACACCCATAGAAAAGCTTTCGGTCGCTCAGACAAACGATCGCAAAGCACTCGCGGGTAATTTTGTTCCTGGAATTGGCCGCGCGCTCCCACCAGTGCTGCCATGATGGAAGCAATGCGATGGTGAGCATGGAAACCAGCGAGTTTAAACAGCGGCTCTGGAAAAACACAAGCACAATTGCTATGTTTGACATGAGATGGTTACGAAACACATTTGTCTATTTTCACAAAGGCATCGCAGTCATTTTCCCTCTGTCTTGGTTTTTTTGGGGGGGGGAGGGGGGGGGTGGAAGGTTGCTGGAACATGTGACCTGACTTTAGATAGTAGAGGTGGGGGGGGGGTCAGAGGTCATGTGACCATAATCTCCACAAACACCGTCTGTGAGTTGCAGGTTTTTGCATCCGCTGCTCTCTATCTCTAACCCTGACCCCGACCCTGACCCCGACCCTGACCCCGACCCTGACCCTGACCCTACACTCTCTCGTGGTGAGTCCTGCTTTTGGACGACTTTGAGTTTGGGCCGCAGTCAGACCAAGTCCAAAGACACCCCACATTTGTGTTTTCAGAGAGAGGATCTCCAAAGCGCAGCGTTGACTCAATGTTGTGGCGTCAGCAGAAAGCGAGAGGCTGGCACTTCAACACGTGGATGCGCACATGCAAGGCTCCCTGTTTTCAAACGGCCACCGGGGGGAGCCAGAGCTGGGCAGTGTCAACCACCACAGACCTGGGCCTTGCAAATAAAAAATCAAATCAAAATCAAAAACACTGAAGCGTTTGAGTGGACGCGGACGCTGGCTTGTGTGTGCAGCGTCACGGCGTCTCTGTGCTCTGGCAGACATCAGGTCCAGGTCCATCGCGGCCCCCTGCAGCACTTACTCCCCTCTCTCCTGTTTGCTTCCCTGAAGTTACATCACAGCATTACCTCAGTGCACGGCCCAGTCTAAACACACTCACTGTGATGTTGCCATAACAATGTGTTCCACTGGCTCCTGGCTCCGGCTGGCTTGTCCAGCGTCGAGGCAGCCCATCACTCATAAAGCTGCCCCCCCCAATTGCTGTGATGACGGCAGATTGTTTTTCACGAGGACAGCGGGCGGAGAATGGATTCACCAGATGTGCCGTATTAAACAGACAAATGGAGCATGGGAAAGCTCTTTGTGAGAATAATGGTGCAGTTTGAGGCCAGAAGACGAATAAAGCATTAGCTTTTAGCTTCATTCAAGTCTTGTTGGCTTTGTAGATCCATGATGACAACGGCTGAAGTCCAAAGCAAAACCACGCATGTTGGGACGTGTCACCTGTGTGTGTGTGTGTGTGTGTCTGATCTATCTCATCCTCTACGTGTGGGAGTTTTTTTCCTGTGGAACATAAAGTACAACTGTCCTGTGCAACACTTCCCAGAAGCCCTCGGTGCCTCCAGTTGGACTCCATTAACAAGTCCCCCCCCCCCCCCCCCCCCCCCCCCCCCCCCCCCCCCCCCTTTTTTTTTCTCTTTATGCAATTATTTCTCTTTGTGTTTCTGTTAGAAATGGCACCATGGCTTGAAACAGCAATTCTTCTCATTTTACATCCAGCTCCTCGGATACATGTGGACGAGCCCAGTGAGGTCAGATGTTAGCCCCGCCCACATCTGCATACTTCAAGGAAGGATTTGGAAGTGTGAGGTGTGTTTGAATACATCAGGACCAGGACGAGTTTTACTCACTCACCAACTCCCCTCAGTTTCTCTGAAGCGTGCACGTGGCGAGCAGCTGCTGAGGTGTCTGGATGAGGATTAAAACAATAATAAACTTGACGCTTCCTCCTGTTAGTCACAGACGGTCCCCAGAGGGAGCTCTTCCTCTGGGGACACTGACTGATTGTGATGTGACCTTTTTTTTGTAGCTGTCCGTCCTGAGTGGCGTGGTGCTGAATCAGCGGCGTGTTTTGTCATCGACATGTCACGGCGTGATGTCACGGCGTGCTTCACGCCAGAATAATGGGCTGAGGAACATTTAAATCTGTGGAGTCTGTGGAGAAGGGGGGGGGGGGGGGGGTCACACCACCCCCCGGGGGGGGGGGGGGGGGGGGGGGGGTCACACCAACCCTTCTATCTTCTGTTTTTGTTTGTTTTGTTTTTTCCCGTTTTTAAATGAGACACTTCATGGCTCCTACAAGTCACATCTGTTCTGCAGAAGTCGACTTCCTCCCAAGGCTCCCTTGATCGCCCTGTCAGGGTTAAACACACACACACACACACACACACACACACACACACTGCGACTGTGATGAGTCAAATTGAGGGTTGCTAATTATAGCCTGGGGAAAGTTTCGGGCGTCATCAGCTCTCTTTGGGAAGAGGAAAGAAAGAGGAG
Source organism: Pseudorhombus dupliciocellatus (assembly GCA_016785235.1). Lineage (NCBI taxonomy): Eukaryota > Metazoa > Chordata > Actinopteri > Pleuronectiformes > Paralichthyidae > Pseudorhombus > Pseudorhombus dupliciocellatus. The sequence goes on from JAFBJW010000077.1 coordinate 535,999, forward strand.
CTGTTGGTGGGGGGCTGATGGGAGGTGGGTGGCGGTTTCTTTCTCTCGGCATCCGGCCTGTCCTCTTCCTCAACCGTGCGTGCTCATCATGCACACTCCCTGCATCTGGACCTCTTCAGCGACCCCCCCGCCTCCAGCTCCGCCCCTTCCTCTGCTCACAGCGTGTTGTGTTTCCCAGCATGAGGATCTGTTGTTGTTTTAATCCAAGTTGTCCTTTCCTCCGCTGATTACGCAATTCTCCTTTTCCCGTATGGGAGGGTGTGGCCGACGGTGGCCTCGCAGCGAACACGAGAACTACGTGATACTATGCTGTACTGGGTTGGATGGTTCTGATGGTTCAGTCCATCTCAGGTCTGTAGATGATGTGTTGTTATGAACCGGGGACCAGTCCAGGGTGAACCCCGCCTCTCGCCCAATGACACCTGGGACTGGCTCCACCCCCTCGACCCAGTGATGGACAGGCGGTTGTGTGAGAGAGTGAGAGTGTGAATATTATCACACACCTTATTGAAAAGTGTTTTTGGTTGTTTCTCTGGAGTCTCACCAAAGATGAAATATAAGTTTCCGATCACGTTCATTTGCAGCCGTAGCCATGGGAAGCAAACAGCACGCGTCTAAAGACGTTTTTAACGAGGCACATTTCTTCACACAAAACACCAGGCGTGTTTTATTGGATTTTAAATGCTGTGGACAAAACTAAAGCTCTGCGTTTCAGAGGAATGTGTTGTATTAGCTACACGCACAATATTTGTATTCATGATTCTGACTGAACTTGCTCCAACGTACTACGCACTGTGTGTGTGTGTGTGTGTGTGCTGGGATCCTCGTGGCCACGTCTGTCCCTGCACCCGCAGAAGGAAATCTTTCTGGCAAAGCTGCACGGAGGCTTTCACTTCTCCTTCATGTAAACATGTTTCATGTGTGAGGCAACACTCTGTGATTATGTGTCTACACACACACACACACACAGCGCGCTTCTGTGGCCTGAGGCTGTGAGAATGATACAGGCAGCCCCCCCCCCACTAGCATCAACCATGATGGACCCAAAATGTCCCAGTCCCTGTCCCTGTCTCTTGTCCAGAGGATTTCAGGAAAAGACAGCGAATGTTTGCTGACTAATCCCCCCCCCCCCCCCCCCCCCCCCCCCCCCCCCCCCCCCCCACCCCCCCCCCCCCCCCCCCCCCCACACACACACACACACACACACACACACACACACACACACACATTTGCTGTCTTTGTCAACAGGACTCGTTGAGAGTCACTCTCAAGAGATGCTCTGTGGAAAACGTTGCTCTACTTTTCAAACAAGAGCATTGACACAAAGCAAAGTTTTTGCTCCTTGTCGATGCAGTGCAGGGAAAAGAGGATCGTGGGGGCGGAGCTTAGAGCTGGACGCCTCTTTCCTGTGTTTGCATGTTCTCAGGACCCCTGCGTGGCGTCGGGGCATGGTGGCGGCAGATAAAGCTTGGGGAGCAGAGCTGTGCCTGAAGCTGTGGCTCCACAGGATGCAGCCGTGCTGTCACCCCACATCCCGTGTGAAGAGAAACCCAGATCCAGGCTCAGTCCCGGGGATCCCCCCTCATGCACACACACACACACACACACCCACCCCAAACCTGGCCAGCCTGAGCGAGCCCTCGGCCGTCCTCCCCCTCGTCTCCGCTTTCCTCCCTGGCCCCTAATTGCTTTTATGCCTTTATTCTCACAGTGTGAGGAGTTTGACAATGTACATAAACGAAATTCCAGAATAGCAGCGGGATATGGAAAAAACACATGTGGAAGCTGTTTGCTGCCCCTCTGGAGAGGACTGGGAATCTGTCTTTCACAGATTCGTCCTGAGCAGAGGAGGACGTTTGAAGCTCACGTCCCACTTCCACTTGAGGCGGCCGTGTCGCGCTTTGTTGACGGCTGAGCCGCTGCATGTGTTTGTCCCTGATTTATGAAGCTCCTTGCACTCAAGCGTTCAGCTCCAACTCTGGCTCCGTCACACAGGGTTGTGGGCGTGAGAGGTGCAGGGAGGTGGGGCTAACGCGGCTGCCCAACCTGCTGACCCTGTTTACATTCAGGTGAATCTGGTCCTTACTCTTTTATAGCCACTTTAAATCAGTCTGGAAATCCCAGCCTGGAATAGCTGTTGTTTCAGTCTGGAATTACTCTTCAAACTTTCTTCCAGCTGAACAGGTTTTGCATCATATGCTCTCGTCAGTTTGCACGGTGCCTTATGAATACTATTGTCTTCAACAGCATTTAGAAATGGTTAGAGGTAAAACGTTCAACCTAAATCAGGCACTTTAAGCAACAAGAGTCGTTCTCAAATGATGAGACAGCTCTGGTTTAATGGGAACGGTGGTAGCATATTATGGAGGGAACAGAATGGGGGTAGCAGACGTATTTCAACAAAACCAATGAGACCGGGTTGAGGGGAACAGAATTGAGAACGAGCTCTTCAAACTAAAATCAAGAAAATTAAACAAAGGGGTCATTTGGAGAAAGTACAGGATAATATTTTGACAGGTAGTCTGGGTATTACCTGCGTGAGGGAATTGGTGGATTAGGCTGTTATTCATCTAGCTCCACTCGTACTCGCCAAAAGCAGCAGCTTGTTCCGTCTGTTGCTTCCACACACGTTCACTGAAGGGTTTCATCATCCTAGAGACGATGGAGGAGCCTCTGTGACGGATCAATGGCAGGTGGGAAAACACCCTAGCAGAGTGGGCCTATGCTGACAGATTAATATCCTTATTTAATCCCGTTAGCAGCAGATTAGCCTTGTCTAAAATAGCTTCATGAATGGAACGTGAAGCCATTCACTGAGCATCTCTGTAACGTTCTCGTGACGTACTCAGCCGCCTGGTCCCGGCTCGCAGTCACGTCCTGTCTGCTGCTGTTTGACCGCAAGAGAATTGGACTCTCATGTCTCCAGTGGGCGGGGGATGGAGAGTAGGTGGTAAAGGTATGACCAGCTCCAGATGTGGGTCTGTGAGAAAATCCTTTCCAGCCAGTAGAAATGTGATGGCTGAGGCCGTAAGAACAGGTTCCCCCTGAGTCTTCAGTGGCGTCCACAAGAAACGCTCCTCAGAAGTCACAATAGGATTTGTTTTTTAAACATTTAATCCCGTACATATTTCTGTGCTCTGAACTGAGTCTTATAGCTAATGGCATAGCTTGCTTTAAATTGAATTTAATTCACTCACAGGGAATTAAAGTGTCTGCAGTACTTGTTCTGGTCTTAAACCCAAGGCTGCATTTAGAATTAGAGAAAGCAGCCGATCACTGATGCACTGATCTAAGAATGTTTCCAGTTTCAGACATTAGACATCAGACATTGTAGCTGTCATCTGCACAGAACCCTTGAGCAAGTTATCTGCGCTGTGGTAGGAGTTTAGAACCTCCGACAGCGTCCGTCAGGTTGAGTTGAGGAACCACGACTAAACGGGACCTGGCTGCGGTCCATGATTCATTGGAACCGTACTGGGTCAGCCGTTAATCACTTCCTGTTCCAAGCGTGGGCCCCTGCATCAGGTGTGGAGCGCCGCTGGACTGCAGAAGGTGGGCTGAGGCGTTTTTGGCAGCCGTGGTAACATCTTGCTCTCCGTGCTCGCTCCTTGACTCTGCATCAACCACTTCTTCTGTCCTCGTCTGTTTCGGTGCCAGTTGCGACGCAAAAAGGGAAAGAAAAGGTCCATCAACGTTTTTGAAATGATGCCTGGGGTTAATAAGCTGTGCATAAATAATAAATAAACACCTTATGTCAAATACAGCTTTTATATTCCATTTAAAAGATGTGGGTCACATTCCATGATAATAAATGGCTGCTGGCAGAAGCTGGCCTGTCATGTGAGCACCTTCTCAGCAGGTGTAGCTGTTTGCTGGTTCTGGAATGTCCTAGGGTTCCAGCGAGCACCTGGGCCTGCTTTACAGCTGACCAGCTGATTTATTGAACATGTCCCTTAATCCCAAGAACTGAACCCTGGAATGTTAAGGATGGAAAAAACCTGATGAAGAATAAATGATCAGAAATATCTGAATACATGTGTGATTATCAGTATATGGATTTAATGTAATATGTCAGCCAGTCAGTGTCGTCTGAGCCTAATTACTGAATTTTCATCATGTAAAAGAACATTTTGCTGCTCTTATTTTCAGTTTTCTACAATCCACTGTCAAGGCAACAAGACGGACACTTGAAGCTTTTAAGCTGCAAGTTAAAACGAAGCAAATGGGACTGTGCATTTGCTGGAGCGGCCCTGACTCCACGCTCACACTCAGCCTGTCCTGCACCAGGTTTTTTCCGAGTAGTGCGGCTCTGGGCGTCGCTCCGGGTCTGGAGTCGAGTTCTGAGTCGACCTGCGGCAGCTGACACTTCGAACGGAGCTGTGAATGGAAATGGAGGGTTTGTGTCAGATTCCACTGAGTCACTATCAAGCAGCCTCCCTCCCTCACCTCTCCACATCTGGACACTGTTAAAATTCCTCAGTGCTCATGCACGCTCATGCACACGCAGACACAAGCACTGTTTCATGTCCGGATCTGAGGATCCTGTGGATGCAGTTGTTGCTTTCAGACACACACCTGAGCTCCGTCCCACTATGATTGACACAGAGTGTGTGTGTGTGTGTGTGTGTGTGTGTGTGTGTGGATCCATCAAGGCAACAACACACCGTTTGAGTTTGTCGCAGTCGCGCCGCTTCCCTCGACGTCCCGGAGTCTCAGTCCTGAAAATGACCTTGGTCTAAAAACTTTTGATCATGAAATGCATTTCTGTTCTTTAAGATGTTTGAAGTTATTTTAAACAACACTGAGTCACTGCTGCAGGAGGTGCTATCCTATAGCTCCCACTGCATAAAATGAAACTTTGATGTCTGCGTTGAATATTTAGTATTTCACTAAATATTTAATCATTAGCATGAGAGTTACTTTGGAACAATGGCTTTGATGTTCAAGGTTTTGTGCTGTGCGCTCTCTGGATAGAGGAACAATACTTCAGCACTAATATCAGTGTGGGCCTGACAGATCCAGCTCTCGCTTTAAAATGTCAACACTCCCTCTCCTCCTCCTTCGCAGTAACTAGCAGCTCTCTCCTGCCTGTTGCCTGGTTGCAGAAAATGTGTCTAAACCGAGATGGAGTAAATCTAAGAGCAGCGCTCTGTTTCCTTGGACTGACGTGTGCGTTGTTTGCGTGCGCTGTCTGGACCCTGTATTCAGCCCCATAGGACGACTCTCTGGTCTGGAGCTGCAAAATATTCTGGCCCTATATATAAAAATAATAATTTAAAAATAAAATAGAATAAATAAATAAATAAATACATATTTTACAAAATAATAATAAATAAATAAATAAAAATATTCCGGCCCTGCAACGACAATAAGAACCTGATTTAAAGTAAATGACTGGATTCAGTCAACAGAAAAAGTGGAGTGCCTTGATTCTTTTCAAGCCTGCTGTAGGAAGGGGGCCGCATATTAACACAGAGGAACGCTGGTGACTAGCCTGATAACACAGGCAGGAAGATGAATACCAACACATTCCCCAGCGCGGCCCGGGTGTTCCACAGGCTGATACGAAGTGGACGGGCCAAACGTCTGTGTTTCTGTCTGTCGACACCGGGACAGCGGTGATTCCGAACCCTCAGGATGGCAGGACCAGCTGTGGGCTCCAGTCCCACAGGTGAAAAAGACGAGTGTGGACGTGGTCTGGCGTGACAAGGTCATCTGGGCCTGGCTTCATAAATGATATTTGTATTAGGAACGCAGCGGGCCAACATCACCAGAGGTCGAAAAGTCACCTGAGAAAGTGCGGACAGCCTTCCTCACCCTGCCGCTGAGAGACCGAGTGGAATATTCAGCACGTCAGCATGGTGCCTCTCCTGCGGGCTGACAGACCCCTCCCCCGCCCCCCGGCTGACCCCGGTCTGAAGCCAATCTGTCAGGGAGCGAGGGCCTTTCGCTCTGGGCGCATACCACCTCAACAGCCCCCACTCTGTTTACCCGTGAACTTGAACTCCATTCACAAACTGGTGGGACCGGTGTGTGTGGGAGTGTCCTAAACTTAAGGTTGTGACTGTCCGTGTGTGTGTGTGTGTGTGTGTGTGTGTACAGTAGCCTGCAGGTGTAAGCTGTGGAAAGTCTTTGAACTTGCTGCTTGAACAAATACGTGTGAGATGTGTCTTTTCTCCATTTGCCCTGTGTAAATATTTGAGGCTCCGTGGTGACGTTTTACCCACAAACCGTTTGATAATCTGAAAGAACAACAAAGCGACCACCGACACCACAGCGGAACAATGGCTGTGGTTGAGGAGCCAGAGAAGGTCACAGATCAAATTCACCCATGGACAGTGTCTGCGTCCACAATTCATAATGAGGGAATGTTCATTATTTTGTCAAACTAGTTGTTAATCGTACAAGTCGGACAAGAGCTTGAAGATGAATGAATGAATGTGATGAACTGGCCCGACGTAGTGGTCTGAGCGTCACGCCGTGTTCCGTTTACTGGAGGAGGTTGTTCCATCCTCACCTCCTCAGAAGCACACAGGTCTGCAGGAAGTTACATTAACTGAGAATCCAGCGAGACTAAACTGCATCCATGTTGCGCAAAGCAGCTTTGAGCTTTAATTCTGGCCACTTCTATTTCAGCTCCCCAAACACCAGCGCACACGCTGTAATTTGCAGTGTATTAATAGATCCTCGCTGTGTTTCCTTTTATATCTCCATAAACATTTGTAGAAGACCACCAGACACGAGTTCACTGCTTAAAGCTCAGCAGAAGAGAAAGGAATCGACCGGACACGCGTTTGTCTCCCTCGAGCTGTACGTGCACACACACATGCGCACGTTGGCCCTTCCATTCTCAGGGCTGATTTCCCAGCAGACCTTGAGTTGATCCCCTGGCAGGGGGGACAGATATTAGGCAGAAAACATCTTCATCAGACATCACAACAGTTGCTGATTGATTTTAGGACGACGAAGCCATTAATGAGACGCTCGTTTCAGTTCAGGATGGAACCTCATCTGCTGCATAGGCGGTTAATGTCCTCAGGCCTGTGAGTTCCATCTCTGGTTTCTTGTAAATATTAGACCTGTGTAGTTAGCTTCAAGGTGTTTGTGTGTGAGAGCCAGAGCAATTCTCTGGACCTTCTGCGATGTCACTGTGCTGCCAGCTGTTCCCTGAGGAGCAGGGCGCACAACATGGAGATGAAGTCAAGGAAAACACTGATGTCCTGAATTCCCACTCGTAAACACCGCAGACACCGAATCTTAAAATTGACTTGGATGCAGCCCCAGCTACTGTCTGCGAGCGAAATGTGCAATTTCCCTTGGCGGCTCAGTGTGTCGCTGGTGCGGCGAACCCCATGGGCAAACTTGAGCCTGCGCCGGGCAGCGATGGGTTAAGGTGGCGGCGGCTGGTGTGTTCGCAGCAGGAAGGCAGCGGCCGGTTCTGGGCTGGCCTCCAAACAGATGTTGGTTTGTTTCAGGGCGGTGGTTAAATAGTTGGATGGCGTTCCAGCACACAGGGGAGTGAGGAGGGGATTAGAGCTGTGAGGATTGCAGCTGCACAGACAGAAAGAGAGCAGGAGGAGGGAGAGAGAGCGAGACTGGAAGCCAATGATGCAGCACTGAATAAATACGACCGTAAGCTGCGTGAACCCCCGGCGCTCCAGCACCACAATGTAAACCACCGGCAGACACAGCAATTAATTATACGTTCAGAGGAAATGTGTGCTTGAATCCTGTCATTTGTCTCATGCGGCTCTGATTCAGCACAATATGTGAAAAAGACAGTCTGGCTCCTACGTGTTATATTTGACTTGATGGACTGAGCGCTGAATAGAGAGAGGTGAAACAAATGGTGTGTGTTGGTTCGGAGCCACAGGTGGAACGTTACAAGTTTAGCTTAGCTTGGCTAAGTTTAGGGTCAAAGACCGTGAGCAAGTGCACCGCTAACCCAATGCAAACCCTCGCTGCAAAATAAACAGAAGATGTATCAGCATTACAAAACGGCTGACTAACATTACTATGGACATGCACTGTAGTGAATGATACGAGTATCACGGCAGCCCAGTCATCAGACGTCACGTGACAGGGGGCGGGACTTGAATTAACTGTGGGTCGTATTTATTGATTACATAACGTATAGCTAACTCATTTTGTATTGTAAGTCATTTAATTTTCTCACTCCGTGACTATCCTGATGATGTCATTCCCACTCAATGATCATAATTGGCTTTTCTATAAACGGAAGCATCATAACTCAGGAAACACACTATGTTTCCTCCCTTCTTAATGTCACATATGTGAGTAGTTTTATACACAAGCTCTGGCAAAGACATCATGAACAGTTGTCGACCACATTTGTATCTTGCCAAGTGACCTCAGTGATGGACAGCAGGCACACAGGGTGGAGCAACAGGAAGAGCTCCACATTTTATATACACTATTTCAGTGTCTTTTTTCTGATTAAAATAAATTGTAGATACTGTAAGTTCCCAAAAAGAACACGTGCCTCCAGGGAGAAGAGAGCAAGGACAGGAAAAACTCCTCCACTTTTTGCATAAGTAGCACTTTGAAGTCAGTGATGGGGAGATGGGGCAGCAGGAGGAGAGGAAGGAGGAGAAGAAGAAGAAGAGGGGGAAAAAAAGAGTGGCTGTGCATATGAAAGAAGTGCCGTGTCAAAACTTTTTCAAGTGCAGTTCTGGTGAAATCTGCCTCCTCGGCCCTCAGGGGCCCCGGCTGCACTTGCATACTTAGTGTTTCACCTCTCCTCCTCACCTCTCTGCAGCCCATCCTCCATTAAAAGGGTAGAGACCGGCTTAGCCCTTAGCTTTCGCTCACACATGGGCCTTGATCTCTTTAGACAGCGAGCGTGAGAGCCGCATTTTGAAGTGGATTAGTCCCTATAGTATCTCTCAAACTCTTTTTAAGTCCAGAGTGTCCATAGTTAAAGCCAATTAGCTCACAGGTCTGGCTTTTATACGGTCTTAGGGCTGCTGGTGGATCACGATTCAGTGGATGGATATAAAAGACGAGCGCTAACCTATCGTACTGAAACACAACTACTTTTACCCGGCTGAAGGGGAAATACTCCTTTATCATCCAAATGACACTCAAATGAAATACACCATTTCTTGAATCTTCCCTCGTAAATATCTGCAGCTTCCATTGTAGCAGGATGCCCAATAATAGATCATGTATTCACTCTGTGGTGGTAGACCATTAATGTGTTCATCTACTCATGGGTGTGTTCGGGTATCAAAATATATGTATGTTTGCATGTAGACTTGATTTTAAGTAAAGTTTGTATTGGTATTTTATTTTGAGCCAAATACCGTATCGGTGAGGAGAAGCGAAAATTCCAACGGAGGAGGCGGAGCGTGAACGCACCTGGAGAGGAGCGCTGCGGGACTGAGAGCGGAGGACAGTGTGGATGGGACGGAGACAGACAATTACGAGCTTTTGCACCAGTTTACAAAGTGTTATGTGGACAAACGTGGTGGAGGTGTGTCCTCTAGGTTTGAGTGGCCTACTCAGCGCCACCGTACACAAGCAAGTTGAGCTAGTTGCTAGCAAAGTGGCTAATTGCTAATTGCTAATTGCGTGGACGGCGTTGACGGGCTCGCGGCCCGCGACCTCCACTAGCCTGTGGGACCAGCTGCGACCAGCAGAGACTCCAGCGTGTCTCCTGCCTCGTGACTTCTGTCCTTCTCTGCGCGTGCGACCGCTTGGATCCTGAGGGTCACGGCTACCTGATACACGACGCCATTTTGTTGTGACGCACCGCCTTGTTTGGACAACCGACGCTGGATTACCGACAGGCCTGCGACGTCTAAGGGACTCAGGTAAATAGTAGTGATGTTACGTTCTTGAACGTATCGGTCTGAAAGAACTAATCTTGTATATGCGTTGGCGCACTGAATCCTGTGAGTCAGTGACTCGTTCCTTTTCATGCAGTATCTTCCGTCGCCACGTGGCCGCTGATATGCATTAATTCTGTCAGGGGGACAGGAAACAGAATCAATTTGTTCACGTCTTACTCAGCTGTGAGTCCGTTCCCAGGTCCTCGTTCATTTGTCACGTGACAGCCAGTGGCAGCGCTGATTGGCTGTGGAGGAAGCAGTTCGTTCATTTCGGTCTTTCGTTCTTCCGGCTCGTTCATTTGTCACGTGACTAGCAACACAGGCTGCCACTTACAGCGGTACGTTCGCTCTTACAGATTGGTCTCCCGAGTCAGTTTGGTGTTGTTAAACAGTGGAATGGTGGACAGGACACAAGTCCCTTTATTGCGGTGTGGAGTTACTGTCCTTGATTTTCACACGGTTTATATATCTTGTGGCATTTTGTCTACTATACTGTGTGTTTAGAAACCCTGTCTCTCTTACAAGGGGTACAGCGCCACCTGCTGGAAAATGAACGAAATGAACGAAATGACTCAAAATAAGATTAGTTCTTTTTACTGTACGAGATTATGAGATGCTAATCAGTAAAAAGACTCATTTATCCCATCACTAGTAAATAGTACAGGTTTGCCGGCTATTGAATGTGAATGTTGTGTTTAATTTTGAGTAAAGGTTATATGTTCTATAAATTAAGGAACCTCACACAGGTTAATAGCTGAATACAGATTCAGACCTTTCAATATGATGAAAATGCTCAAGCACCTCCATTCAGCCTGTGGTTTGGTAACAGCCTGCCTGCACGTCGTCGTACCCTTCCTGTGCTGGCTACCACATTTTGAATTTATTTATTCATTAGCCCACATTAGCGTGCACGTACTGTGAGCGTTCACATGAACACGCACAATGATATGTTTTAAAATGCTTGAACACACTGATTGGGTTGTTCTTAAACTGCTGCAGATGGGAGTCGTTGTTTTTTTTTTTTCAGCCTCAGTCTGTGTGAGAACATTCCTTTGGCATAAGGTTGTGTGTACATGCAGAGAAGTGAACCCCCATCCAGCTGCACAGTCTGGGATACACCTGGGCCTGCTGTCTAAACAGCCCTGTGCTGTTTTGCATGACTGCTCCTGCAAATATGTGATAAGTCTGTGTGGGGGGTGGGGGTGGGGCGGGGTCTCTTTCTGCTATAAGCATCATATATCAAGACAGTAGTGATGTTTCAGTCATGTAAGTGATATGAGGTCCAGCCAAACTTTAAAGGAAGTATCTCGTCATAATGTCCTCTCCCAATTCACCCCGTAGACCTACCACTTGGATCTGCCTCTTAGTCTTGCAAGTTGCTGGATAAAGTCCAATGCATCTCTATGATGTATGGGTGGTGGTCATGTAGTCCTTCAACCTCCTCTTCAACCACAGTCAGTTCAGAACTGCTTAATTGAAAGGGGTACGTAGAAATTCCTGAATGCTTCACAGACAGACAAAGCCAATCAGAACGCTACGGGTAAAATACTTCAACTTAAACTATACAGATGTTACTGTTTGTGCCGTGAAAACAAGCATCTAAACAGTCCGAATGAGAGTAACAAGCCACATATATGAAATTCATAGAGTTTGTGCGCTTTAATATTGATTATCACTGTTATAATGTTAGTTGGCTGCTTACGTAGCAATTGGTTTCAGAATTCCTACTCCAAGTTTTGCTAGCCCTCTCCCCTGTGGCTCCGTCTGGAGGGGGACACTCCCAGTAAAGGGTACTTCACATGAGGGGCCGGGCCAAGGAAAAGGAATTGGCACAGGGTCTTTGTCTTCTTAATTTTATATTCTAGCCCCAAACTCAGTAAAGATCAGGTACCCTAGCTGCATCAGTGTTGTGGTGCTTGTTTGAAATTAGTTTTTAATGAGCTCACCTAACCAGTAGTTCATGTAAATTACAGATTATATTTTTCCCACTTAGGCAACAGGGAATTACCTGCCCCACTGTACCTGGGAAAATAATTGACTTGACACACAAAAGTGAACCACCAGAGGAAATTTAGAAGTGGGTTAACCTGCATATACCCTGCAGTACACCAATGCCAGCTGGTCTCGTGAAACCCTTAGTGGGCAGATTCTTTAAATCTTCAGATTCTCTGGCAGGTCTATAATTTAGTGTTTATCTCCAGGAAATGATGATTAATATATATATATATACACACACACACACACACATTCTGGACCTGCTTTGGGTCAGGTTGAAGGTTTCCTTGGAAGGTTTCAAAGTGCTTGACCTGCTCTGCCCACAGAACAGATGCATTTACAGTATCTCATGGAATTGCAACAGTGATGGTAGAGACTGACGCTTTTGCTCAATCAGAAAATTGTTTTTTGGGATATAATACTTTATATATTTAGATTACATAGGTCATGACAATACCTGGTTACTTATCAAGTTTGCAGTTGGAGGGACAAAATACTCTAAGAAAGATCATTTAGCTGTTGCCAGTTCTTTGTCTTGAAATGTGAACAAGACTTGTGTCGTAACATTACAGTTTCATAGGAAGCATTTGGGCCTTTTGCTTTAGCATGCATTGCTCACATTGTCGGGTGTGTGTCCAAACACAGACAGCTTTGAAAAGACTCCCTACAATTGTTGCAGTCAGGTCAGGAAATCAAAAGGAAATTATGATGATGTCATTTCTAAATGACTGTGTTATTCGGATGTGGTCTCTTGGGGCCCGAGCCAAAAGCTATAACACTCGTAAAATCTGTTGCCACGCCAGACATTGAGTCACCCTTCAAATATCAGTTTCCTCACGTGTTGCGAAAGCAGTAGAGTGTGGTCCAGTGTGCACACACTACCTTGCAGGCAATGTTTAACATTTGATTGAATCAGCTTGAAGGAGCCCCTGGGTGTGGTCTTAAACAAATTTGACAATGAGTTAGATACAGCTTTATCTAGACCTGTCATTATATGGAGGTTTTCTGAAATCTGATGAAAGGCAGCAGCTGATGTCTTCTGCAGACTTCTCTGCTGTCACACTCTAGGTGTTCACATCCTATTGGATATTTAAATATAAATATGCATTCCTGAATCACACTGTGTCCTTACCTCTTGCCACTATGCAAAAGAGTGGAAGTTGGTGCCTCTCTGTCTGGGAAATCTGAGTTAGATATGAGAGTCCCTGAGTGTAGACAGTACAATGCACAGATGGTTGGGCCTCTATCTATAACCTTATATATATGACCTTGGATTCTTAGAGAGAGAAGGGAGTATCTGCGGAGTTAGATGGGCACGCTCATTTAAAGATACAGTGTCATATACAACAATCTGCGATGGTCAACATTTCCTGATCACCTGTCATGCACTGACAATAAGTCAGTCCAATAAAATGATTATGAACAGGCACATCAATAAAGCTGAACTTTGACACACTGACCGTTTTCCCCGTTTGCCTCCTGAGCCACTTCCAGAACTTGGAAAAAGTGTTAGCCGGGGGTGTAGTGTTGCTCATTTTTAGTGATCGTACTGGGATCACTAGCTGTGCTTCTGGCCTGAGGTGAACTCTGACATCCCCTGGAAAACATGCAGCTGTAGTCACACTAAATGAAATAGAGGGCAGGTTTTGTCCCAGTAATATGTGATAACAGAGAACAGGGTGACTCCCCTGTTGATATCAGGCAGTACCTTTATTTGTGTAAGTGTGATTTAATTGGCTCATGCTTGCACTCAACGCAAGAAGTGAAGCCTTTCCACCAAGCCTTGAACAGCACACAACCTAAGCAAAGCAACTGAGCCATCGTGCAGCTCGCCAATCAATAAGCAGTGTTTCTATTGAAGCCTCCAACACAGTCATGTCAGCGCTCTGTTAGCTGACACGCTAACATTTGCTGAAGAGCACAGTACACTTTATGATGATGATGGGAATGCCAACCTTTCTGCCAGGTATTAGGTCAGTAATTCATTTGAATTATGACTCAATGGTGGTGGCGTTACATGAAGACAAAAGAGGTTCGACAATGGTTGTTGTTTCGCTCGCCGTGGGATCAGTGGCTAACACCTTTCTTTGGCGGTCTTTGTATCCAGTGCGTACAGCCATTTAATACATTGTTAAAATAAGAGCATTGATCACTCCAGCTCAATGACATTGACGTGACGTTATCAACCTCGCAAATCCAGTTTCCTTTGCTCTCGGCCGTGCAGTGAGTGAACGCTTGACGAGAGGAGGCTGGGGTTGCGCTGCAGTGAGAGGGAATGTCAGAGAAGGGTGAATTTCCTCTAAGCCAAGGTCGGTCAAGTTGAAAGGGAACGCTGCCTGCCGGCGTGTTTTTGTTTCAGCCGTCCTTTGTTACAGCCAGAGCATCATTTCACAACAGACTGAAGAAAAATAAGAGCGAGAAAGAAAAATACCTAACAAACAATACACTCTATACAAATACAGCAAGTGCAGACTAGACTCCTCAGAATCAGGGCAAAGGTGTGGGTATTTTTCTATGTTCATCAACACTTTGTCAAACATTTATATTCTGAAACTAAAGATAACACGTTTTTTGATATTTTCATTTCATTCAGAGATTCAGAGATAACTCAGTACAGCACATTACTCCACCACTTTTAAATTCAGTTTGTGACATTTTTCCTTTCATCAGGAACCAAGAATTATTCTTTAAAAAGTCAGCAAATCTGAGCAGACATATTGTTGCAGCTTTTGGTGAATGACAGATTCCGGTGCTCCTTTTCCAGTGCACATTTCACCCACTGAAATAAAACCATTATATTAATCAAGCGATCCCTTCTGCCCTTTCTCAGACCAGAATCCTCTTGATTTATTTCAAATTATGGTGACTAGGTTTGCCTTTGGATTTTTTTGGCTGCACCCCCTTCCAAGGCCGAGGCAACTTTGGATTGTCAGTGAGATGGTTTGTTGGAATAAACAGTTGTTCTGTTTCTAGCTGGATGTACTCTAACTGGTGAAGAGGACAGATGGAAACAAGGTGAGAGAATATGACTCATCAAAATCCATTGAAGAAGAATGTTGAGACCGCAGTGAAAATGAGACGAGCTTGTTTCATTCTTTCATTCGAGCGCCCTAATGGCATCATCACAGACCTGATGCTTTCATCTCTTCACACAAGCACAGGCTTCATTAAGGCTGCTTCCATTGCACTTGTCACATTTTGCTTTCATCAACTCACATTCTCCACCTGGTTCTTTCATTTTACTGAGATGTGATGAACACAAATACAGAAGGCACTACAATTATTGATAACTTGAGCTTTAGTTATTTATTACCCTTGACAAAAGCAATCATGAATTTGAAGTTTGCTGTTTACATCTAACCACCTTTTTCTTTATACATGGGGATGTTAATGGGTATTGAAGCATTTAGAGGATGACAATAACAGTTCCTTCAAAGATAATTAGGTCATGGCTTGAAGAGAAATATTATTACATTATGGGTGAGAGAGACTGAGGATGCCAGACACAATGCTACGCCTGATCATGATGAAGCCACGTTGCTTGGACCACCGCACAGTGTTTGGGTCTCTCTCACCTCGTCTTCCTCACGTATCAGTGTCATGATCACTGTATGGTCAGTACTGACAGATATACTTCTTCCCTCTTTTACTCTACACCCCTGTCCATGACCTAACACTGAGTCACACACACGTTTGGTTACAGAAACGTCCGGTCGTAAAGCTGGAGCAGAGCGTGTTCTGCTGCTGGCTTTAAACGACCCAGGTTCCCTTTCTGGCAGCTCATTTTTGGCAACTGGGCATCAGATTTATCTAAATGTGGCACAGTGGGGGAGAGGCGGAGGCACAGTGTGCAGATAGAACGGAAAATATGGGATTAATTTCTCCCCGCTGTACACGCTGGGTTGTGTTTCAGCTGCTGGCAGCACACACTGCAGAGGTGAAGTCACTGGGCAGCGGAGTGAGGAAACAGAGCAGGCTGAACACACATGCCATGCAGTGCATATACTGCACGTACACACACACACACACACATGTTCTGAATCACTGAATACATCCATCGTTGAGGACATATGTATTCAGTGACTCTCCTTTTGTTATGCCACACTGGATTAAAATGACCCCACAGAGATGCTAAATTAGATTTCAGCAGATTAAATGGAGACAATCTTGGGCTCAGACCAATGATACTGTAATACTGGATCAGTAGTAATTATTACATTTTTTGTAGGAGTACTTAGTACAACATTTTTACATGAATACTCTGCATTACGATTTAATTATTCAGTAGTCTTTATTGCACCTCTTCTTATCTCTATTCCACACCACTAAGGTTTTATGACCGTAACCTGCTCAGAACTGCCCCAGTGGAAGTTTCCGCTATCATTGGTTTCAATATGTAAATCAATAAGATCATTTACATAACACTGACACGTGCATACTGAAGCATCCAACTTGTCAATGATCCTATGAATGTGAGCCCTCAGCAGCAGCAGGTGAAGACACAGTCCTCCATGGTGGTTGAATGTACCTGCTGCTGTTCACCTTCCTCGTGACTTACACCGTGAATCATTGTCTCGGACTGCGGTCAGAGGAAATTGCCGTCACAGATGACACAATGGAAACTCTAAACCCGGGCATTGTAAATCGGCACCGGTAAACTTTGAGTGACTCACAACAGAGCGATGGAGACCAAAGCTGTTCGGTGAAGGTAGGGCTCATGAAATGAAGAAACCCGATAGCGTTTTCACCCGACGCCTTCGCACTGTAGTTTTCACGTACTCACAGGTTGTGTCGTCATTCTTTTACAGAGGCTTCAAAGATAGTGGAGCAGTCTCGCCTGTTCAAGTTTCGGAGAAGTCAAATGATCAGCAGCGGTGCTTCAGGCAGATCTTTCATTCTTTTTTGAGAATATGTAGGAGAAAAGCACGTGTCATCTGTGTATGATGTTTAAAGATCTTGACGAGCTGTGGATGACCTTCCCTGCAATGTACTGCACCTTAGGAAGTTGGTAGTACCTGAAACTGCAAATTAAACCAACAAGGTCTAATTTATCTTTATGCTCTCTGGATGTCCTTGCTGTCTCTTATGGCTCCAGCTGAATCTCCAGCATCGCTTCTCTAACCTGAGTGTTTGCCCAGTCTACAAAGCAGACTTTCTTTTTTGTTTTCAGCACTACAAAGTTTTCGACTCCGGTCTGACACCACAGTCCTGATGACACACGGATGTTTTGTCGAAACGATGAGTCATATTTTAATGACTGCATCCGCAGATCCGGTTATTTGATTAGTGTGTGTTTAGATTTGTGGATTTATTTAGCTCACTCCCTGGTTCTTTGGACCTGTGTGTGTGTTTTGCCTGATCTTGTCTATTTCTAAAAAGCATTTTTTTTAAGCGTGTCGCTGTCCCCCAGCCATTATGCTCTGGTCTGGATCACCTGCATCCTCAACCATCAGCGCAAAATGACTTTGTTTTAAACTTGAAGTGTGTGTGCGCCTCTGGGTTCCAACTACAAACTGAAACAGCCACAGAAGTGACATGGTCACACGACAACAACAGGCAGCGTCAGATCTTTTATTGGACTCACTCTGAAGGTCAAGCACTGACTGCACGTGCGTGTCCTGCTGAAACACCACATGAACATAGAAAGCCAAAATGCTCCCAACAACCATGAGGCTGCTCCTAATGGCCACTTTAGATACTTGTCGTAGTTTACACCTATTTAACAGCCGGAGCCTTTGAGACATGGCTGAGTGAACTCACCAAACCACGGCACAAACCCAGGGCTGAAGTATGACTCATTTCCTCAATGTGGGCCCTGTGTGTACTGTGACTTTCACAAGCATGCAGGGGTGAAAGAGGAGAGTCCGAGTGGCTGAGTCAGAGTCAGATATCAGACGTTTCTCACTCTAGAATCTCAGGAAATGAACAAACCTCGTGACCAAGTGAAGGCACCTTATACTGTGAAGTGGGTTAACCGTGTGGCCACTCTGCTCAGGAAGAGTCTTTTTCAGATGTTTTCGTGTAAAGTACCTAAAACTTTTTAAATTGTTTCAACTGCTGCACCAGGAAACGTATTAATCCATATTGTTGATCAGTGCAAAGCTTGTTCACTTTAAACTTCACCAACTGAGACAAATCATTGCATGGTTCTCAGCCATGTTGAAAACATTATGCACTCACCGTGGAGGTTGGGAAAAAAGAAGCATTTGATGATGGGAAACATGCCTCAACGAAAAAAAGACATCTCAGATGACCTAACTGCAAGACCTGTTGTTTGCAAGAAGTTAAGAAGTCTGATGAAGTGCAGGACTGGAGACGATTTAGTTCTGCATCAACGCCCCCTTTAAAGTAGGTATCCAGTTACAATGATTCAGACAATGCAGAGCACTCAGTGAGGGAGAAAGAAAGAAAGAAAGAAAGAGCTAAAAGCTAAAAGGAAACATAGGAGATACAAATACAAACGATCCAATAGCGTGGGATGATTTGTACCTCCCAGCCCTCAGACCCAAACTGGCCCTGCATCGATAATATCAGTTTGATTATGAAACTGTTTCATAGGGCTTTTTTTAAACGCGTGTACAAGGCATGTGTGTTATCATTATAGTGCATTTGTACAATAACACTCATGCTTTCTAGACCGTGAAATTGTAATCTGTAGTTGAATATTGAGCCTTATCTTAGTTACTTAGTGACAGAATATGGAAACCCAATGCCGGCTCAGAGAGGTGAGCGCCTCAGCTGCCACACAAAACCTACAGAGAAGATCGAAATGTCAGTAAATAAGTTGGAAATGTCAAACTGCAAGAGATCCAATGGAGTCCAATAACAACCCAAGTGAGATGAGACTAATAACTCTCAGCAGAGAATCACATAACATGCACGATGACTCACTACATTTGATACAGTATCAAAACTATTAGATCTAAGAAAAGCACTTCAAGAGGTCACGCAAACTTCTACTGGCAACTCAGACTTTCAAATCAATTATGTATCAATGGACTTCCACCAAGTGAGTGTGGAAATTAGGCAGAAGTCTCCAGAGATGACTCCTGGAGACGTGCTCACAACCCTCTGGGGACGTCTATTGAACCAAGGCGAGAGCAGAGCTGGCGTATGGGACTTGGCAGGTTTCAGCTGGGAGACTCCGCTCCTTCATCATCATTCATCAACCACAACACTTGAAGCATGGCAGCAACATTGCTTTTGCGTTTCAGCTCGACTTGAATTAGGACGGAGAAGGGTTAGAAGTGGAGGAGTGGGATCTATCAAAGACTTTCGAGACTTGCCCTCCTGTCTGCTCCCTTTTTCCTCCTCCTAAGATCACTTTCATACTGAGGGGCCTTAAAGTGAGCGAGCGCTGCTAGCACTAATTAAACTGGTGGAGATGGCACGGGCCCCAACACCAGCTAAACGCCACAGATGAAAGCTTCATTAATGAATCACAATGCTGTGACAACACAGATAATTACCTCCATGGGCAACGAGATAAAAGATGTTAGAAGAAGTTTAAGAAAAATATGGAAGAGCTTTACTTAGCCGAATAAAACCCAAGTGAGATTTAGAAGCAAAGAACCTGTGTGTGTGAATGAATGTTGAATCAACCACTGGTGTTTCATTAAATTAAAATTCAAACATTCTCAAATATATTGACTGAGGTAGACTCAGGATGCCGTCAGCATAGCCCATGGACCCTTTTAATATCGTGGTAATCAGGGAAACCTTTGGATAGAGGGTGTATGTGCAGAATGTTGTAGTAGTTTCAGGGTTTCCTCGGATCCGTAAAAAGGCTTCAAGGCATTGAATGTATTAATCTAAAAGGCCTTAATTGTCATTAAAATGTCTTAAATCGATCTGGTAGAGGGCTTACAAAATGTGATCATGTGATAAGTAGGATTTAATGATTGTCTCAAATCTCAAAAGAAACGGTAATGGTTAAAACAAAAACAGAACAGTGATGTGGTTTCAGCCGGATGAAACACAGGAAGTCAAGTGTCATTTGATTGCATCTTGCTAAATCCACGGTTTAATTTCTATATCCGTACCTGCTAAATTCACACCTACAGCCAGCTCTGGAGTGAAGCCTGGACACAGCCAGCCAACGTGAGACTGAGAGGTCTGGGTGCTGACCCTGTGGGCACGAGGCCACAGACTCAGAATAAATCACTTCTTAATGTTTTACTGTACGACTAGCAGCTTCAATGACCTTTGACACATTTGCTCCCTGATCAGTTTAATAAACTGTGTCAGAAATAGGCTGTTTTTCTCATCTAAAGAAAAGTTGTGATGTTTTTTTAAGAAGAATTGTTGAAAAATAATTCATAATTAAATAATAGAAATATTACTGTCAATAAGATCACTTATTAATTTACGCTGATTCCCATCAAACAGTTCTTTTTCACACTATGGCCGTTTGTTAAATCAATTTCAGCGACACTGAGCAACCTAGATACAGAATCTAACCTTTCAGTCCTCAAAAGGTCTGCATCATAGGAGCCTGGCCTTTACAGCACTTGGGCCTACCCTGCACATTCAGAGGCTGTATCCAAACTTGTTGACTATCAAACGAAAAAGCTCGAATTCCATAAAAGACGATAGAAGCGATGCTGTAACAATTTTATTATTATAGTTTTTATTCACAAATGTGTATTTGATTACTAGATGTAAGTTGCAGTCCTCATTCCTCTTCATGCGTGTTTTCTTCAGGCCAGTATAGCATGGCCCGTGCAGCTGGAGAGTGGCTGAGATTATGAAATCAGCCCTGGTTCTGAAGACATAACATGTTAGCCTGTGTACATTCTTGCTGTGCTGGCAGGATGCTCCGGTGTCTCGGGGATAATCTCGCCATCTATTCAGGGAGAGGAGGCGACAAGAAACCTCCACCCGGCAGGGGAACGGGACAGGATATGCCAAATACAGCCCGCATCGCTTGGTTATTCAGCTGCTTCCAACAATAGGATCCTCATTTAGGGATTTGATTCATAAAGACAGAGTGGAGGATATTGTTCAGGGACTTGGATTTATGAATGCAGGGGGGACGGGAGTTCCTTCACGCTGTGGATATTTTTGTGTTGGGCCTGGTAAACAACTTAGAATAATTCCAGAGGTTATTTTTAGTGTACTTATGGCAGGTCCCAGGGGCCGTGACACAGAAAGGTTACAGTTGGCCGTCGAACAATATGTGGTGGATACTGAAATGTTACATCATCATCATCATCATCATCATCAGGAATCTAAGAATAATGCGTTAAAGAGTTCATCACGTGTCAGGGCATATTTCTCTGCTCATGTAGTTCTTCATATCGTTTGTTAGAATTAATACGACAAATTTATTGAAGAAAAATAGACTTAACAATGATAATAATCATTTTATTTAAACGTATTTCATACTGTAGTTTGACTCACAAAGAATTCCGAGGATGAACAAACCCGACCGGCAGCAAAGCGTGCAGACACTTCACAATGTCCTTTCATCCCAGCTAGTTAAAGGGTACTGCGAGGCAGCCTTAATGACTGCGCTGCTCTGAGTTGACTCATTTACTCATTTCACTGTGTGGTGAGAGTGTCTGCCACCTCAGTGCTGTGAGGGTTTAACATCTCTGAACATCCACTCCCACTGACATGTAGTCACACACGATTCAAGCGTGCAAGCTTCATTATTAGCATTACACGCACACTCGCCCACTGTGCATGTGCAGACACAGATAGGATAGTGTAGCGTGTAGAAACGTCTATTCTTAGAAATTAGGTAGGCTTAGCCTTGGGTAGATATGATGGTTTCATTTGGAAATCTGGCTTGCAACGATGGATGTCGCCTACACACTATTGATCAAAGAAGGATCACATATGGTTTCACTTTTTCTTCCCTAGACAATGAAAGCAAACACGCGCACGACGCTTCGCACCTTCCTCTCGCTGTCGGACAATAACGCCACGGCTTTGTCTCGTTCAGACTGCTGGACAAATTAAGTCCATCGAATCCAGGCAGAGTGAGCTTTGATGACTAACATCGTCCCCCTATATCTGTTCTCAGCCTCCCTCCATCTGCCGAGCCTCTTTCAGCCTGAAGCATCTCTCTCTCCCCCTCTGTGGCTCGCTCATTTACATCCCGCTATACGTCTGCTTCTTCCAGATTCTCCTTCATTCGGCTCTAACCGTAGGCTAGCAGTGGTTTACATGTGAAATGTTTTCACTGCAGTTTGGTAGCACAACCACAGCCATACACACCGTGCATCAGTGAAGCGGAATTCTCCTCTGTAGGGGCCTGTGGCAGCATAAGCTGCAGACCAGTGGTGATAGTGTAATAATTTAACAATAACATAGGCAATAATAATTCATCCATTCATTCATCTTCATCCGCTCATCCGTCACTGGGCCACAGGGGTCACTGGAGCCAATCCCAGCTGTCATGGGCACACCTTGAACACGTCGCAAAATATAATAAGAATTATAACAGCACCAGTACCTGAAATTAGAAAATAGAGCGAGCGAGGGACTTTGGATGGAACAAGTGACGTAAAGATAAAAACAGTTCAAACAATTTCCTGACATGTGTTAAATTTAATGAATAAATATGGGAAAATGTTCTTTGTTTACATGGATTTGCTGTTTTTAAAAAGGATAAAGCCATTCTATAAAAGTTGCATTCAATATAGTGTTTCCATAATGTTCCAAAATTACTGAACATTTCAAATAAATTATGTGGCGTGTTATTTTTATCTTCATCCCGTCTGACCAGTCAACCGCCCTGTGACCTCTAAAATTCCTCGTTACCACAATCCCGCTGCCCAGGCACCTCAACATCAGCTGCTGTGAGTGGCCACGCCTCTGAGTTGAACCACGTGAGCGGGCCGCTGACAATGAGACGCTCCTCGGGTGAGGGGAGTCCAGACGCCTGCAGATCTGATCCGAAATCAGCCGCCTTCTCTGTCCTGATGCACCTCCCACACAAATTGTTTCCCTCTGCGCACATGTATCCGGCCGCAGGACACAAATGACTAGATGCAGTTCCCTGTAATGACACGCAGTGGACAGAGAGGCCTAGAATTATGGAGGGAGGGAAAGAAATCACTACTTTCATCTCGCCTGCTGGGGCTGTCGTGCTCTTAAAAGCTTCTGGTCGGCAATTCAAAATTGCAGCCATGTCAGTGGGGGGAGGGAACACGCGAGCACACAAGAACATACATGCACATGCACAGCGGGCCTCCGGTGCCCCGTGGGTGCTCGCAGGGGGCTGCGTTTCAAAGGCTGCAATTTGCAGTGTTTTCGATCTCAAGGCCATGCACTGTTTCATGCCGCTGATATTGGCTGACTGAAGGTCAGTAAACGAAGGGGATGTTAAGTGAGACACTCAAGGCAGACATGCTCCGCCCACTGTCTGCGCTTCCTTTGATATGTCCAGCTCTGAGCACAGTGGGGGGGACAATGCTCTCAGCCGCAGAATCACCTGATGAATCGTTTAAAGCGATCAGTAATTGGGTACAATTAATGTTATATCACGCACGCGAGTGGAGCTCAGAGAATGGGCCGTCTGTGTGACCCGAACTGTGCTCTTTATGTTCGGTGCAGAGAGGGAGAGACCAGGAGACCGGGGGCTTAAAGAGGGGTCTGGCTGTAATTAGGTCTACCAGGTGTGGAAGTTTTACACTCCTCATTTTGTGGCAGCGACGGAGGGAGCAGGGAGGAGGGAATGGGTTTTTTTCCTGGAGGAACAGAGGCCCTCTGTGTCTCTGCAGCATCTGGCCCGGAGGAAAGACGAAAGCAGGGGCCTCACCTGGGCCTCCAGCCAGGGCAGGTAATGCAAAGTTCAACAGGAAATGGAGTTGAGGGATGTGGAAGGGCTTGTTGCTGTGTCTGTGGAGGTGTCCTCCTGTTTGGGCTGGGTAAATAGCACGTGTAAAGCAGGTAATGTGTGTTTGCGCAGACAGTAACCGTGGCTTTTATCTCCTTCATGCGCTTTGTCGGGACTGAGGTAAAACAGGTTTGGGGGATTATCTTTTTTGTTGGTTCCAGGTGAAGGATTAAGTGGTGGACTATGAGCTAAAATAACACAGACACTAACCTTTTAAACCCACACTGTACACAACAAAACTCACCCTTTATTCTTCACACAGAAAAACCTAGTTTTAGGGTTTTAGAGTTGCTGCTTCTGTATTTAAGACAAGGATGCATATGCTGAGATGAATTAGACAACAAAAATGTTCTAAACATTGTCATCAAAAGACTTGTGATGAATGAGAAAATGAATGCAAAAAATAAAAACACATTTCAATCAAAATAAACAATGTCAAATCATGTTGTTTTCATTTTGTCGATGAGTTTACGTTATTGGTTGGTTATTGGTTTTCCATCTTGACTTGAGTGTTGGTCGTGGTACTGGGTCTGACCCGGGGAGACTTTCAACTGGTTCATAGTACAAGTATCCAGCATCACATGGAGGAGTCGTGCTCTGGGCAAAGTGTTTTATAATGCAAACCAGGCCATGGCTGGATTTACTTGACTGCTCTTATTTTGGTGTTCTGGTGTTCACCCAGTATTCTCTCCTTCTCACTCACTGTCTCCAGCCTTGCAGATGCTATAGGCTTCCATGAATGACTTACACAGTCTGCTTTAATACAGGAATTAATATTAATATTATTCTAATCAGATGCTGTGCCGTGTAGCTCAGTTGTGAGTCCGGACTCTAAGACCTAAGCTGAGTACTGAGTGTCATTCATGATGTGAACAAAAGACAGGAACCTATATGCTTTGATAATACTCCCCTGCAGCGGGTGCATCAGCACCACTGTGTTCATTAAAGCGCCATGAAAAGATCGTCCTGACCCCTGAGTCCATGTTCCCACCACAGAACGCATCCTGCTTTGCCTCCATGTTTTTCACGTGTGGGGGAAATCTGGGCGGATATTTTTATTTTTAATAGATATTTATCGGTTGTGCTGAGACAAGCGCCCACTTCTGTGAGTGACCAGTGATCGGATTTTAGCTTTATGATATTGAGGACATGGATGTTTATACTTATATCAGCACACAATGCTTGCTAGGTGGAACTGAAGTCATCCAATACAAGAGGAAAATAATGGTGTCCAGGTAACACTGGCTGAGGCCCAGGACAGTCAAATCATTTCCTGATTGTATTGGTATGTGCTAACGCTGAGACTTTGTTGTGACTGCTGATCTCGTGGTTGAATGCATGTGTTCATGATGACTCACTCATCGCCTTCTTGAATGTTTGGTTTCGTGCCACTTTCAAACCAGAATTTCCACCTTGACATAAAAACACTCCTCTGCAACATCGACACTTGTGCTGCTTATGTGCTGATTCATCGCAGCTCAACCAGTGTGTATCGTTATAAAATACAGAATCTGACTGGGTCAGCCCTGGCAATGTTTACATCCTTGTTTCTAAACAGCAGACTGAAATGCATCCGATGAAAACATCGAGTTGTGGATGTCAGCCTAAAAAAACGCCTTTACTACTGAGCTCTTTTCAGTCACATTCTCATCCAGCAGCTGAAAAATGAATCGGCCATGTCACAGGGCTTTTCTGCAGCAGCGATGCTGAGCGTGCATCACTCCCCCGTGGAGCGGGAACACGGAGCTGTCAGGTTGTGTGGAGAGCTCTGGCCTTTATCCTCCTCTGGTCCCCGCGCTTGTTCGCTTTAATCTGTCCCGCCGAACAAGCCCGGGTCAGAGCGTCTTCCAGTGAGACCAGGACTCATTCCTGCCCCAGCACCTGGGATTTGTAGTCAGCAATCCTCTGATATCACTTAGGAGGGGAGAAAAGAGCCAGCTCCCAGGCCCCGTCTGATAAGGTTAATGAGGAAGACAAGGGAGGCTGGTCTCTGCGCCGCTCCCGTCCTCAGGAGACGATTTCAACCCATTCACTTTGAGTGGGTTGAGTCTGAACCACCACGACCCCACAAACGTCTCAACACGATCGGTGCCACCCCCTCGCTGATGCTCCGGCAGCAGAAGGTGAACTGTGAGAGGCCGCTGCTGACATCCAGATGGGGATGATGAGGGGAGGTGTGGGCCAAACTGTCACAACATGCCTCGTCAGTTAACACGTTTAAAGGCACAGGGAGTCTCTGTGTGTGTGTGTGTGTGTGTGTGTGTTTGGGGAGGAGGGGGCTTGCTGGTGGCTGTGGAGAGCTCCCAGTGGAACTGATTATCCCCATTTTAGCTTATGAGACTCGGGGGTGGGCAGGAAGCAGGGGTGGAGGTGGTGGGATCGTGCGGCTGTGAACAGCAGGCTAATTAATTACACAGCGGCTTGTGGGAATATTCTGCCTAAATGCCAGTCAGGTCCCTGTGAGGCTACACACTTAGCAACTGGAGCGCTGCACACGCAGGCACACACAAGCTGTAAAACACACTGACGGCCAGTGACGAGAACAAACAACATTCTTGAATGATTAACTACGCATCATTTTTCTAAAGATCTAATTGATAGATTTCCAAAGAACAATGTTTCCCACTTAACAGAAGTGAGACTCAGTTTGGGGTGGAAAGATTTCAGAGAGAGACACATCTGTGAGTGGTTTGCCAGCGTTAACACATGGACACACCCCCTGCCGTATGCGAGCCGTCAGTGGAATAAACAGGAAACTGCTGAAAAGCTGCAGTTGGTCTGTGTTTGATGCAGCAAGAGCATAATTGTCCTTCAGCGAGTGAAGGTGTTTCACTGCTGATGGGTTCAGGTTGGAGGGAAATGATTTCAGTCAGAGTCGGCAGCATTTTATCGTAACAATCGTCTGCATGTTCTCCCACAGGCCAAAGACGTGTCAGGTTCATCGGTCAGTCTAAATCCTAGGACTGGATGGTTGTCTGTCTCTGTGATGAACTGGAGACATGTCCAGGGTGAACTCCCCCTCTCGCCCTATGGCAGCTGGGATTGGTGCACTAAATAGAATAACGTTTTGTGGAGGGGCCATATGTCTGAGGCTCTCTCCCTTTCACAGTAAAGTCGGCAGAAACTCTGAGGGAGCCAACGGGAGGAAGCAGCAGGAGCCTGCGAGTGGGCGTGTTGATTCTAACACGCAACAGACGCAAGGTAAAAAAAAAAGGGGCATCTCACGCGTCTGCCTGTGAGCCAGCGCGCATCATTTACATATGCAGTCCAGAGTATTAAGACAGTTTCACCTCCTTGCTTCTTCAGGCTCGGAGCCGCAGCACGTTGCATAAGAAATAAACGAGTGGATGCTGCTTTGAGGTGCCAAGTCTGAGCTCTAATTTGAGTGGGTTACATGAATATCAAAAGAAGTGTGTGGGAGATACCGCACTTTAGACACATGGTGCCCAAATGGGTTCAACACTAATCAGACATTTGGCTGCTCCATTCTTCTTCTCCTGTCTCACTGTTATCTCACGGATAAAGGAGCTCGTGTGAGCTACTCCTCATGTATGTTCCTCCTTCTGGGTTTCTTGTGTCTCGCTAAGCCTCTGCACCTCCTCCTCCTCCTCCTCCTCCTCACCTGCTTCTCATGCACATCGAGCCTGCAGTGGATTTTAACCCCAGATCATCTGCTCATGTGCTCAGCTGCAGCGGTGTTTGTGAGTTGGCTGCTCCAGGATGTGTGCAGTTCTAATACCTCTTTGTTGGGTCTCGTGTTTTGCCCGCTACTGTCTCTCAGCTCAAACGCTTTTATACTGAACTCTGTGCTGCGTGTTGCACATGTGAAACTGCAGAAACATATAAGATGGACACAATGAGATCAAATAAGACATTATTCAGATCACAGAATGATGAAGCCAAAAGGAAGCACAAATCTATCAAAGATACCAAGTCTTGTTGTTTCCCTAAATTCAACAGATGGGCACCTGTGGCGTCACTTGTAATTACACCTAAGTTGTGAACACAGCATGGGATCCTCCACAGGGTTCATCAGCAGTGAGAGGCGTGGTTCGTGTTTCTAACATTCATATTAAAAAGCAATAAAATCAAACAAATATCTGTGGGTGAAAAAGCAGCATTGTCAAGGAATGTTGTGTTGAATATTACACATTCATTTAGTCTGACATGTCTGCAGTGGTCGCCCACCCTGTGTCCTTCAGGAAGTGTTGATGCGAAAAATACTTTTGTGACAAAGCTGATAAGCTCTTACACTTTTAATCTGATGAATGTTTGTCTCTAACATCTCAACAAATCTGTTCATTCCTGTAAAAATATATTGTATTGTGATATATGTATGCAGGGGCGGAGGATGCTTACTGTACAGTACTTCATCTTCATTTGTGTACACAGGACTATGTTTTATTCAAGGAAATAATCACTTTTATTGCCTCGTTCAGTGCAAATAGCAGCAGCTCCTCTGCAGAGCACGATGCTCCGTGGAGTTTATTTCCAGCTTACTTCTCTTTGGAAAAGTATGGACATATGCGAATTCTAATTCTCAGTCTGCATTGTTAACGGTTTTATTGTTTAACAAAGTATCAGTTTGTTCCTTAAAACAACTGTTGGTCTTTTTTAGTCTCAAGCACAACTTGACTGTGCACAAGGAACAACTGAATATCGATGCACCTGACAGATGAACAAATGGAGAGTTGAAGGGCACTAATGAGTCTTTAATGATTTTTTTGTGGGAGGACGTTCTCCCCTAATATCTCATCCTTTAAAACTGAGCAGTTTACGGTGGCTGTGAAGTGGAGTCGATAATTCAGATGTCGGCGGAGGAAACGCTTTCTTCCCGCTCCTGCTGTGAGGGGATTTCAGGGAGGATGTTGCTACTTAGTCAATGAATGGAATTATGCATGAAGCAGCTTTGTGGCTCCTCCATCGTCGCAGACAATGCGTGCACGTCAGCTGCCTTTCTGTGGATCCTGCCAGAGTTCAAAGTTTGCTCTGAAGAGCCTGTGTACATTTTTTGTTTCGATGAGATGAGTCATTTGCAATGTAAAACAAAAAAAAAAAGAATGATTTCTCTGATTCTGGGGTGTTGATTGCCGCCTCACACTTTTCTCTTCTCCGCCCACAGTGAGGCCTACAACAAGCTGTCCTGTGGCAGCGGATGACCCCAGTCTGTAGGCGGCGGTTTGTGCGTGGAGCCCACGTGTCTGGAGGGTCCTCGTAACTCGCCGCCCCTCCACCAGCACCCCGGCCCGCTGATGAGTGTGCGTTCAGTTCACACCAATGTCATTTGTAACCTCAACACAGCGAGCTAATGCTAATGGCTCTGCGCTGTGTGTGTGTAGGTGTCCACGTGGTTAATTACCATATCTGTATCCAAGTGTGGTGACACGTCTTTAGATCGCACGTGTTCATTTACAGCACGGTGTCGTTACACTGTCATTATGTGCGTGTGTGTGATTTGTATAAAAAGCCCATCGTGTGTTTGTGTCGCTCAGTTCACAGACGCAGCGAAGTCAGACGTGGAGCCTGCTCGCAGTCTCACCATATGTTGCTCTGTGGCGTCTGTGACGACCCTGTCAGAATGTCTGTGAGCGCACATGTCTGTGCTGCAAACTCCAAACACACCTGACGGAGCGAGGCCGGGTCCTCGGGGAACGTCAGAGCGACCAAAGGTCACACGTAGCTGTTTCACGTGGGACATTTATTCACTCCTTACCTGGTCGCAGGGGGTGGAGCCAATCCCAGCTGTCCCTGGGCGAGAGGCGGGGTTAACCCTGGACGAGTCACCAGTTGGTCCCAGGGCTGACAACCAGTCACACCTTCAGGCACTGAGCGCTGATCCAGTGGAGTGGATGTTGCAGAGAAGGCAGTGCACCACAGGGCGTGTTGGTTCATGTGCTTGACAAAGTACTGCCCAGCTCTGTACCGAGGTGTTGCAGTTGTAGGTGAGGCCCTCAGTCCTTTGTGGAAAAAAATCCCGTAAGAGGAAGTTCACTACCACTCTCTCTTCACCTTTCATGGGAAAAAGGCTTCCTGTGCCAACAGTACTGTAGTATTCATCATCCTGGCCGGCGATGCCAAATACTGAAGGACTGACGGAAGGTGAAGGTTCTTTACTCCCATTTGATCTCTCTCAAGTTGGATCCCCACCGCAGAAGGTCTTTGATATCCTCCAAGAGGATGTCTCAGAGGAAGCCTTTTATGATAAGCCAAGCTGGGTCGGCCCTGAGAGCGATGCATGTAACTCGCTGCTCAGCCAGCCAGCACGCTCATTTTCTCGCCTCTTTTTCCAACCAGGCTGGGGTTTCCTTTTGTCTCTCTGTGTTTCAGTCCATTCGCCAGAGAGACCAGCTAGTACACTTTGTTCTCCGAGTCTTCGGAAATATCGCTGCTGCTCAGGCCAAGAAATCCCAGTGCTCTTCAGCGAGGCTCACAGAACCACTCGCGAGAAGTTAAGGAAGTCACACATTAGAACATCCACATGAACTGGATGACAAAGATGAATTTGATAATAGTATTTTTAAAAGAACGATGTAGCACTCACTGGTTCCCTTTAAAGGTTCTGTGTGAGGAATGGAGTGACATCTAGAGGTGAAGTTGTACGTTGCAGCAGGATACTCCTCATTTCACAAGCATGTGTGGCTTTCATTGAAGACATTTAATACTGGATTAGAGGATTGAGATTATCTGGATTGTTCCTTTTATGCACCGTTATAAGGGCAATGATCAAAACAAAGATGCTTTGGAATGGATTCATGGGAAACTGAAGGCAATTAAAAGGGTGATGATTTGCTCCACAGGGACTTGAATATGAGCTGTTTGATCTTCGATGAGACCACATCCAGTCATTTACGTTTAGCCTCAACGTGTCTGCGTCCTTCTCAGCACTGCTCACTTATCTGTCTGGACACCTGTCTTGTTTATTCAGATTAGATGGAATCCAGAGATTGTTCACTGGAATGGAGTGTGAAGCACACGGTGTCCGGCTCCTCCGGGTAGATGCTGCGCTTCAGAAAAAGGCGGCAGTGTGGCGGGGGTCACAGCAACACGACTGACATTCAAGCCAGCAGAGGCGGAGCCACAGGAAGGGGACCGGTGACAGTATGTGGCCCTGATCAGTGCCACTGCCACCATATGGCACAGCCATGTGCAAATGTCAGCCTGCTTGTTGCCTCAGAGCCGAAGAACCCTGTGCTTCTCTGCCCATTCCTCATATTTTACCAAAGAGAGAAGATAAATACCAATCTGACACATTTAATGTATTCATTATTATTATTGAGCATCATAATGTGCAAGATAATCTGCCCTCTGCAAACGGATGTGGTCCCAGTTTTCGTGCCAGTGTGTGTGGTTCATGTCAATGTGTTGGCAGTCATAGTGGTGCTGGTGGAGGGGGGAAATCATCTAGACACAATAAGAGCCAACAGATGTCTCTCCAGCTCTCTGCTTCCCTTCTCTTTTCATTTGTCTTTCAGAACGTAGGAGGAGCTCACCAGCAGAGACAGAATTAAACAAGAAAATGAGAGCAGCATGGCTCTGCCATTTTGCCATCACATTGATTTATTCTGCTTTTTAAGCTCGTGCAGAAAGGTTTTTTTTTTCCTCCCTTGTTTTTCAAGTGCCACTGGGAAACACAAGCAATTTTATTCCATGTTGCCCAGGAACGGCCCTTCAGAGATCTGCCTCATGCGTCTTCATGGAACTATGCAGATATGGGCACACTGGTGTTTGGAGGACAGAGCAGACACGTGAACAGCACTTTGCTCATATTGTCAGAAATGTAATAATGCACGGTGTCGCACAGCGAACGGGAAAGAAAGCTTTTCAACACGAGCGCAGCAGCTGTCCACAGACCCAGAGCAGAGACGGTTCCACCATGAACGGGAGATTAGGGTTAGGGACCGAGGGAGTTACACCTTGTTCAGCCCAAAACAAATTCTGATTTGTGAATAGGTGCTAAGCAAATGTTGTTAAAACGTCAGATAACGGATTAAAGGTGAAGGGGCGCAGCACTGCACCAGCCACCAGGGACACAGCGAGACATGTCGTCCCTCCATCCTTCCATGCACTGACTGCTACACTCCAGCCTTCACATCCTCCGTTCTATTCTTGTGAAGCAGTAAGACACAAGCTGCTTGTTTACTCGCGTGCACGTGCACTCGTAACCCTGACTGAAGCGTGTCAGCTGTTGTTACTTTGTGATGCATGTACTTTCTAGCAAATGTCATGAAACCTTGCACATCTTAGCCCGACCTCCTGGTACCTGCAGTGGAGCAGTGTCCATCTGCATCACCCACAGTGAGCAGAGGCTCAGAAACAATCCTCCTCCTCCAGACTCAGCGTCTGGAAAAGAGTCAGTCTATCCTTCCAACCCCCTCATCCCCCCTTCTCTTTCCTGCTCTCATCACAGGCTCCTCGCCAAGATGCTGGAAGTCCTCCAAGCAGCGATGTCGAGGGAGGCAGGGAGGGGGTGGTCGCTTGTGACGGAGAAACGCAGAAGCTCTGAGCATTGCCGGGCAGAATGAATGACCCTGAGCCGCCCCAGAGCCGCAGGGACTGTTGGCTCTCTGACTGCTCTGTTCATGACGTCCAGACACAGATGCTGCAAGGTTTGTAGGGAGAAGACACGGCTTCCAGCACGGCCCCCAGCAGACCCCGGGGGGGGGAGGGCATCACTTCATGCACTGTAAAAAGACAAAGTGACTCAGAATCGTCCTGCACTCACACATAGCGTCTTTTAATGTCATAGAATTTTATATGATTTAAGTTTCTTATTCTCCAAATGAGACAAACTAGTGAATGGTGTGTGTTTGAACATTTAGATGATGATCTGATTGGATAATACAAATTGTTATTATTATTATTATCTATTCTATTGTTGCAGGGAGGTGAGGTGCTGAGGCGTACGCCAGAGAGGCCAGCGCCGCACGGCTGTGGATGGAATTTTCAGCAGCTCCTCCAGGAGCTGGGCGGGGGTGACATGCTCCGGTGAGTTTCGTTCTCAGTGCTGATTGGCTTTTGGACACACGTTTTTCACCAACGTCCAAATATTTCTGATTAAGAGCTGGAGGCAGATGACTCGAAGTTTTCATCGAGCGCTGATTATCGCTAATAATGTTTTTTTTTTTAAGAATAACAAAACAAACACGGCTTGGCTATTTTATTTATTTAATTGAGCTGCATCCTCTGTTGCTGTCCTCCTTGTATGACCAGTTTTATCTTGTGTCCTGCCAAGTTTGACACTAAAGAAAACTTAACTCATCCAGAAAAACACTTCTGAGGAGATTTGATCATAAATCTTATCACAACGGTGCAGTGAGTCATTCAAGGCTTTTCCATTGGCGCAGAAGTGTTGTGTGTTAACTGTGGAACCAGAGTGTGTCATCCTGACACACTGTCGCAGCACGGAGAAGAAAATGAAAGAACCTTGGATCACCCCTCGACAAGATTTTACAGAAATTGGTTCAGTATTCGTCCTGCTAATATACCATACAAAAGCTACACTACTACTTGGTTGAGGCAATGAAGAGAATCACTGGTGTCAGTGACAGTGACACTTCTTCAGTAGTGCAGTTAGATGACGTTTTTTTTTACCTTTTTTACGATTCTTTCATTCTGTATGTCAACCTGTAGCTTACAGCGTGCAGCAGTTCACAAAGGCACACAGAAAAGCAATCTGAGCTCAAAATAAAACAACTTGCTCGGTTTTAAGTCTTTTTGCAGTGTGTCCATCTGGTCCCACTGAGCCCTGTGAGAGAAGCTGACTGTTGAGCCATCCAATGGCACCGGGCCCTGCCCAGCAGGCTCTGGTAACAGAAGTGGCCCAGTCCTGTTTTGTCTGACCCATAATTCAGCGGGGTGGCCTCCGAGATAGTGAAGATGCCTGCCAAAAAACATGAAAAAAATACAAAATAAATAAATAAATAAAAAACCCAAGTGTACCACATGAAGGAGACAAGGAACTGCATCAAGAGGACAAACAACCATGGGAAATAGCGATGCAACAGGAAAAAAACAAGCTGAAACCACACGAATGCATCCAGGAATAGATGTCTTAAGAGGAGCAGACATCTGAACCATTTCCACACAAAGGCACCAGTTACGGCCTCCCCTCGCTCATCCTTAATACATTCCAAACACCGCCGGCTCCCTGCGGAAACGTGTTCAGTCAGTTCATGTCAACAGCGTGAAGCAAGATGGAGGGTTTGTACAGCTGTGGGCTTGTTAGCATCTAGGCTCTGCATACATGGGTTAATCATGTGTACGGTCGACTAATTACAGAGCCGAAGCCCATTATCTCCCTGACCTCCGAATCATTTCACACGCTGTGCGTCTGTATTTGTTCAAAAGGCCTCACGTTGCGTTCACTGACATCTGTTACTCTTTAACACTAAAGTCAGTCAGAGCCTGATAGGGTGGAAATGAAATGGGGATGTGTCTCCACGCCCAACAGGCACGAAACGACCAACAGAAATGGCATCAAGTTATACACAAGCATATGGTGGGTCACTCAATATGAGGCGGCTTACATCTCACCCAGACACATGGCTGGAACTTACACACAACCTGTAGCAGTTTTCCAAATACAAGATCAAACTGCAACCTTTTCATTAAGCAGCTTAACCTGGGAACCTCGGCAAAGCAGCTGGACGTTTGGAAATGATGACGTAGACGGTCACGTCCTCTGGCTGATGGACAGATGAGCAGAGGTTACCCTCTATTCGGAGAGACCCAGACTGTCATGTCACTCCTGACCCCCTCCAGTAGAAAACAACTGGCGCTGACCTTGGCTCCGTGGACAGTCAGACGCTAGCGCTGCTGACCCGTGCAGTCAAGTTCTGCATCTTAGAGTGAAACAGAAAGCTTAGCAAGTGGCTGCAGGTGGACAAACTCAGCGTTGGTTCACAGCAGCTGTGACACACAACCCTGCTATTTCCAGGTCGTGGGTCCAACAGAAAAGTCAGTCGCCGGTACCCTGGTCCTCGTCCTACCTGAGGACAGAATATTGGATAGCAGCACAGCGCAGCTCCTGTTCAGTTATTCAGAATGCTAACGTGCGTCTGTACACCGCTGGAGATGTTGTAGCGCAGCGTATGAAAGGCTCCGATAATGGCTGTTTGTTGATTGTGTGAGAGCGGCGGCGGCGGCGGCGGCAGCAGCAGCCGTCTGAGTACAAACAGTGCAGACAGAGCGCCGAGCTTTGAAGAGAAGCTCTCCCCTGCGAGCTGGCCAGCTGTTTATCACGGTCTCATCCGTCTGTCTGCCCATCACTCAGTCTGTTTATATCCTCTTATCTGCTCCTCGCTGAGCGCCCTGCCTCCCTCTGCCTCCCTCTGCCTCTCATCTTGTGGATCTTTCTGCGGTGCCGAGCGCGTTCGCTGCAGCAGGCGCAGCCACCTTTTATATTTGCCGAATTTACTTCTGCACAGGAATTAAACTGAGCAACAACTGTGGTTCTGAACGTGTTTTGTGTTCACCTTGAACAACAGAAAACTACCTTGCTTTGTGGTCTGTACATTGGATTTATTTGTGAAAAACTTGTTATCGTAGACACTGGACTGACGGCGGTGCTCCTCGTCTGTGACCCCCCCCACCCAACCCCATTCCCTCGTCCCACACTAATCTGCTGTTGTCCTTAATCCAGCTCCTCTCACTCTCGATGGGAAAGCCACTGCAGCTCAGAGACAGGTTTACACATGCCCCCCGCCCCGAGATTCTCTTTCTCACACTCTCTGTGGGGTATCATGGGAAATTCCAGTAACCACGCCTTGAAATGCTGCTCTCTCTACTCTAACACGTCAGTCACGTGCACTGACACCAATATCGTACTTCTCATTTTTGTCTTTGCAGTAACTCATTCTGCCGCCTCGTGCACGCTGAGCCGTGGCCGCCGGCCTCCTGTGTGAACTGCCAGGCCTCGTACAGTAAATAGGAAAATAACAATGTTGTATTTGGGTGTATCTACTCTGTACACACACGAATGTAAATATAATCGTTGGCATCGCTGGTGTCCATGGCAACCAACAATTGCTAACCATCTGTCCAGTGTAAACGGCAGTGACAGCGGTGTTTACCGCGGCGTGGACCGTGACTAGCGCTGCTGCTTTGTACAGCGTGGAGCTTTTACACATTTTATACGAAGCAGCTTTCAGACATGACCTTGACAACTGGGTGTGGACTCCCTGCTGAGTTGCCCTCCCATGCATGAACACCCCAACAGAGGCCCTCATAGCGTCCTCATGTGGGTTTCCTTTCCGTCCTGGGATCAGTTGCGGTGGATGCTGCGGAGGATGTCCTGCTGGCTCCTCTCATCGTTTGAATATTCTCTGCACTTTGGATCCCCTGCATGGACGTGATGGTTTCAGGGTGAACACGCGTAGCCCGCTCATAGCCTTGCAGTCTGTGTTCACTGTGAAGTTAGCAGCAGTTTACAGGGGTGGTGGTTAAGGGGCATTCAATCCTACACTGGTGTCTATAAGTGTCTATAAATTACCTGCTGTTATCTTTGCCTGCTGTGCTCGTGCATCTGTTGACAATGACAGTATTTCCATTGACAAACTACCCCCCCCCCCCCCAGCACAGCTCTGAGTCTTATTGTCCACTTCATTTCCCCTTTTCAGGCCGCCTTCATCATCACTCCGCTCCGCTCTCACTCTGCTTCAGTCTCGTCCTCGATGTCAGCTGAGCCCTATAGGACCTATAGATTTGGGTATGGGGAGGCTTTATCGTCACCGTCTCCGTCTGCGGGCCTCAGCTGTCACAGTCAGTTCCTGTCAAGCCGGCGACCCTCGGTGCTGTCATATTT
This sequence comes from Pseudorhombus dupliciocellatus, assembly GCA_016785235.1. Classification (NCBI taxonomy): domain Eukaryota; kingdom Metazoa; phylum Chordata; class Actinopteri; order Pleuronectiformes; family Paralichthyidae; genus Pseudorhombus; species Pseudorhombus dupliciocellatus. Next base: position 572,498 of record JAFBJW010000077.1, read on the forward strand.
CCGCTCATTATGCTGCGCTTCACATTCAGTGGGTGGAAACATTGCAGTCGGTCACCTCTGTTTGCTCCATGAACTCTGACTCGTGAGTGTAAAGCCTCACCTTCACAAAGCCGTCTCCCCTCCCAGGGGAGTCACAGCAAAGTCACATCAATTAGACAGCGCTGGCTGTTAATTAGCTGCTTAATGCGTCAGAGGGACTGAGCCAGGGGAGGGGCGCACGCTTGACTCAGGGCTGCTCCATGGCTGTTACAGAATGTGCCCGTTATGAGGTTTGGGCTGAAGGATCTAATAGTGATGACTTTAAATCAAGTGTGAAGCAGCATCAATGATCAGAGTAAAGGGTAAAGATCCAGAAACACAGCGTGCTGTTGATGTACAGAGAACTCTTTCATTGGGTCTCTCTCCTTTTCAACACAGCATTGACACATTTGTAAATTGATCATGTCGTCATGTTATTTGTTGTATCTGCCGTGCGATGTGTGAAGTTTTTTGTGTCGTGTGCACTAATATTGGGTGTCCTGCTGGAGATGTTCATGCTGAGGGAATCTGATGGGCCAGAACTCCAACAGAGCGCTGCCTTTAAGTACAGTGAGGCCTGGTGCATATTAGATTAGAAGCCGTATTCTATGCAAATCCAGCAACTAACAGGAGCCACCTCTGGAGAGTGGGGGCCTCACTGGAGTTGGTGTTACAGGGAATCTGTGAAATGTTTCCCACAAGATCACATGAAAAATGTTTTTTTTCTCTCTTCCCAGAACAGTATAGACTAATTAGCCTCTTTTCTGGCCTTGAGCTCATGTATCTCCTCCTGCTTCTTCCTTTATTCACCCCCCCCCCATCTCAGGAGAGCATGAAGCTTCTCCACAGAGAAATGTCTTCATGCTTTAAACTAGGCCTGGACACTGTGAACACCTATCACTGAGTCAGCGCCACCTGTCTGAACTAAACTGGTGATTTGTATTGTTTTTTTTTTTTTGTCACACATGCAAACACTTTTTTTGTCATAATATGGAAAGGATTTTATCTGAGAGAACCTTCCATAAACGTCCACGGAGGCTTTTGTCAGGGGCGCAAACGCGGGTTGGTGAATTTGCACGATGCGACGTTCAAAGGACCTTCTCTCATGCAGAATGTGATCAGCTGGTGGTAACTCACCTTTATGTTGTTCTCAAGAGCTGCAATTTTTTAAAAAAAGGCTTCAGACTTTCCCCTCACATTCCAATGATTTCTGTTAGAGGGGCCACTCACTGATAATCAGCTCTGAAGCTCTGAGGCCAGTTTGACTGGCCATCCGATACTTGGCTCTCCTCATGTTGGACGAATCAGCAGCCTTGAGTGAACCACTGCTTCCTGCTGTCTTTACTACACTTCCTGTATTATTGGAGTGAACAACGTGGCCGCACACCCAGTTGGTCCTGTACCTTAAAGCCATGTACTTATAAGGTTGCTTATTGACCTCCGACTGTCCATGGCCTCGCTAATTCTCAACGGCTTACATGGATGTAATCACACAGACTAAACACCGCCTTCGATGTCGCGGGAGCATTATGTGTCATTGCCCTCCATTAACACTGTGGCAGCAATGGCGACTCGGGCGGTTTTGTGGTCTCTCAGTGGTAGACACAGGCGCGTCTGTCTCTGTCTTCAAGAAAACCTTGAAGACAGTGAATCCCTTGATGCTCACAGCATCTGCCAAATGTAAAGACACCACACACTGACCTCTGCACTGTAAAATTGATGAAATTCACAAAAGTTTGTTGTGAAGTGTGCTTACCTATCAACGTGACCCCTGCTCGTTTCCTCCAGAACCTTTATCTGCCTCCATTTCCCTATCTAGCTTTGCCTTAGCTTTGCCTTAGCGTGGCCCGTTGCTGGTCAAGCGTGGCCTTGTGGAGGCTCTGATAACAGTGAGAGGCCCTCTCGGTGTTTATCACAACACTCTGAGTTCTATCTGCTGCAGCCCAGACTGGAGCAAAAGGGATGCTTATCGTTTGCTTAGTGATAACACAAAGGACTCAACACAAACTATTGGACGCAGGTAAATTCATGTCAGTCAATGGGGACAGGCCTGTATGTATCCTGGGCTTTTATTTACTATACAATAAAAGTAATGTTACTTTATCTCTGACCCTTGGCCGACAATGTAAGGTTGGCGCTGTCGTCAGAGCTACAAAGTTCCTTGACCAAACAGAAACAATGAAGTGTGACTATTGGCTTTCCTTTCCTTCGCTGGACATTTTCTTGTAACGCAACAAATGTTGTTTTATTTCTGCTGTATTTATTGGCAATAACAACTCCATGAGTCTTTTTCGGTCATTGTTGTGTTGTTGTTTTTCAAGGGGTGAAATATTGAAGATACTGTGGACGTGTCTGTCCCTGGAATAGATGCCAGTTCCATGAATGTGTTCCACAGCAACGTGCTACAGTTTAGATGAGCTGAGGTCATCAGCTACAAACACCTCATCAGTCAGACCAGTTCCTGTTCTGTTCAACATATTATACATTAAAAAAATATATTTTTATTTTTCTGTATTTATCTTCTTTTCAACATTTTCATACCAAACAGCCCTTGTTCTCCAAGTACACTTTTTTTTTGGATTATTTCAACATATTCTTAATTCATACACACTAGTACAGACTGAGCTGTGGGTCCTTGTGTTTTTGCCAAAGCTGTCTTGACGAGTGCGACAGCGCCTCCCCTGCGGGCTGCCCTCCATTTAACTGACATGAGGCGAGAAGCTGGTGTGAGGCTCAACAGACGCCGGAGGAAATATGTGTATGTGTATAGGACAGAAAGAATGGCTGCTGGACGTGTTTCACTTAGACGGGACAGGTCTGAAACTGTATCCTGGGTTCCCACCCTAAAGGGCTGTGGCTCCTAGAATAAGAAAATGTGTCATATCATGTCTGAGGTTATTCTTCTGTCCACCCAGACAGAAACGTGTGCGCAAAAAATAATAACTATAACAACAAATCATGTTAAAATTCAAGTTAGAAGCAGATAAAATAAAATAGAGAAAATACATTACATTTTTAAAAAATGCAGGAGTGCAGGCTGAAGCAAAGAGAACACTTTTACCTTTCCTTTTAAGACGTCTCAGGTCTTCCTCCCACTGTGGTTGGGAACCTCTCTGCTGCAGATGATCTGAGTGTTCTACCCGGGACATATTAAACTGTGGAGTCAGCTCCATCTCTCTCTCCCTGCGTGGAAGGAGCAGCTCATTAAAGAACAGGCAGCCAGAGCAGAGCAGCTTTGGGCCGATGTGTCGACTCATATATATGAATCAAAGTGCATATAGAAATGACTGAGTCTGCTGAGCCGTCCACTGTGTCCTCCATGTCTCCATCCATCCCATGTTCATTTCCCTGTTTACTGCCTCGCTGACCTTTTTCACAGGTGAGTCTTTTTGCGCTCAGCTCGGTCGCACACTCAATAACCTCATGAAGGTGGCCTTCTTACACTGAAGTGATCTCCCATTAAGAAATCAATCCAATCTACATGCAGCCGACAAGCACCACAGTGGCCTCCGTGAGGCAGACAGGGAGGCCTGCGCCCATAAATCAGCATAGCTCAGATATTTGTGGCCAACTTGGCGGAAGATTTATGCCAGCTGGATATTAGTCTATAGGGCTCTCACAGACGGGCTGGGGGCTGCTGGGGGCTGCTGGGGGCTGCTGGGGGCTGCTGGGGGCGGGGAGGTGAAGGTAGGCAGCACAGGGTCGTGGATGGAGGAGGGGATGGAAGGAGGGTCTCTGGCATCGAAATGAGACAAAAGATTTCCAAAGGAATGACAGTGTCAAATGAGGGGGGGGGGGATTTCAAACACACCCACAGCAATCCTGGGGGGGGGTTACAGAGAGCCATGAATGAACTGAGGCTGTCGTCTATGGATAACCTGAGAGCAACCCCACACACATCATCCCAGTGTCAGGTCAGGGAATCATCGGTTCATGAAACCCTGCAGCAAGATCTGGCCAAAGATCTGCACCAGATGTCTGCTCTGATAACAACAACAATAATTACTCATCACCTCTCGAAATGTTAGGTTTAAGCTACGACTGGTACTACTCCAAGGTAGCCAGCTACAGGCTAGCCAGGTGATCCGAGGGGTCGTTTATGGAAGAGATGTGAAACGTTACAACGTGGGTTTGACACTGAGCGGTGCATCACAGCATCCTTCAGCCCAGGGATCAAGGCCAAGGGCTTTTACTGGCTGACACAGGCCGCCAGATGCTGTAGCGTTGAACACTTCACCTGTTAACACAATATGAAGTGTAATAAAAGCTAACCCATCATGGGCTTATATGTCCCCAGATCACTCATCACCTCCCAGACAGAATGCAGTTGTGATACGTGTATTTGTTTAACTCTTTTCTCGTCTCTTGAGTTGATGTTCTATATTCTTCTATCAGAACAAATGAGGCTCCTCCCTCCTGAACTGACCCATGAGCGTCCAGCATTGACACGCCACGACCAGCCGGCCGAGTGGAGGTGTTGAACTCATCCCTCCATCTTCCCTGAAACACCCAGATCTCTGCTCAGATTTCTGTTCAAACTGAATCACTGAGTAAATAGAGGATTTCTTTGTTGATGCCGCTCACATCAAACTACTGGTACACGCTGTAGGGGCTGAGCTTGTAGTATTTATGCTTTACATTGTGGGCTGTAATCTAAAGCCCTACTGGACAATGCTGTTGGTTCTTCCTAGGGAGACTGTCTGGGAATGAAGCTCGGTGGTTATTGTCCCTGCGCTGTCCATATACCACATAAAGACAAAAGCTGAAGAAACCGTCGCAGCTTCGTGTCCCGGAAGCCTATAAACTGTCACACCTATACTGGTCCTGTGGGCTTTATGTCTGCCATGGACGTCAGGAAGTCTGGGTGTCAGGTGTCCAACCTACATACTGGAACAATGCAGTAAGACAATGCTGGGGAACAACTCTGTGTTTGTGGTTTCAATCACACACAGAGCCAGAGTCATGTCAGCGTGTCTTTGCTCTATTAAACTTTAAATATTAGATTTCAGCCCATGGTCCAGTGACCACTTGAGGAGCCAGCCCGGGACGGAAGAATCGGTTCTTTGGAGCTGACCCCATATGTTTAGCTTTTGTTCCAAGGAAATGAAAGTGAGCCGTGCTCACCAGTAAATACTGCAGTACTCTGTCTGAGCAGTACTCTCAGTACCACGGCTCTGTAGCAGTGGTGGAATGTGAGCGGAACATTAAGGCGACAGTTAATGTTAATGTTGTTGAGACGGGACAAACGCCTCCATCGCTCTCTGCTCAGAGTCACAGAGCTTCAGTTGAATCCATCCAGTATGAGTGAGAGAGCACCTCTGCTTTTCCTGTCTGTCCTTTCCTTTCTCTTTCTCCTGTGTGTGTACAGACACTGTTGAGAGGACACTTTTGAGCCAAGTTCAGGACAGGGTCAGGACATTTTAAGATGGATAGATTAAGTGTGTGTGTTATCCCTCCTTTATCCTATGACATACATGTGACCGCTGAAACGTTTTATTTGGAGTGACGGTTTCCTCTGTCATGTGGCGTCCATACGCAGACCTTCACCAAGCTCTGACAGCTGTTGTATTTCACGGGGATATGCAGTGTATGTTTCACTGCAACGCATATTTGTCAATTAATTAACCTGAAAATCGGAAGAGTCACAACAGATGCAAAGGTCCGGCCAAGGAGCAAAGGCAATATAACCCCAACCTGATTAGAAGCTTTAAGATTGAATTGACTAGTCACTGTCAAAACAAACAAAATGTAATGTAATGTTTTAACTGGTGAAATAATCCAAACGAAATAACAATCATGGAAATATGACAAATGATGCTAACCCATTAGCACAGCCGTTGAGAACTCAAGGTCCGTCACCACTTCTCTGAAAATCACTTGACACAGTCAAGTAGAATACCTGCTAACTTCAACTAGCACTTAGCTCAAAGCAACCTTACATCCTACCTCTTTTTCTTCACAGAGAAGGAAGATCAGGTGGAGTGTTGAGCAGACACCACTCACCTTCTCCTCATTCATTTCTGATTGCAGCTTTCATGACCTTTGAAGGTCATCATGCTAATTAGGTCATGCCGCTGGCTCCTATGACTGGTCTGAACTCGGAAGGTCAGCACCGTCACTGTTAGCACGCTACGTGCGCGCTCGTCCTTTGAATTTGGGCACGCACGCGGAGTCAGTGCAGGTGTGCTGAGCCGCTCTGTCGCGCTCTCTTTCCAGGCCACGTTGCACATGATTAATGCGCGGCCCTTGTCTGCTGGAAGCACTGGTGAAGGAGACACTGTGCCTCTGGGCATCAGCAGACTCAGCTCCCAAACTGGGACCTGGCCCCTCTCCGCATGCTTGACCAGAGCAGTCGAGGGTGTTTACAACCAACTGCAGTGATTCAGAGCGCAGATGAACGGATACGACCTTGAAAAGTTCAAAGGCAGCCTCTCCCTCCCTGTTGACCCCCACGCCGTTTTTCTCCTCTCGCCGCCTGTCAGCCGCTCTTTATCTCACGCTTGAGTTCCTCGCTGCGCTCTCCTTCGTCTTCATCTTCCCGCCAGTGTCTTTCAGTTTTTAAATCATATCCTTGAAAAAAATTATTCATAATGAAGTTTGTGTGTGTCTTCATTTTGTCTGCAAAATCCAAACGGTCTTCAAGTCGTTACACCAGTGACCTGTTGACACAGCGCCCCGCTGCCAGTCCTCCCAGTGCCTGGCTGCGTCTGCTGCGTGCTGCCAAACTGGCAGCGTGCAGGAGCTCGCGTTCTGTTTCAGGCTTTGGCAGCAGGAGCGCACGTAGCGTGTCTTTGCGTCCCTGACTGCGCGGAGAACGTTTGATTCCGGCGCCCTTGAGTCGGCCCCGGTGTCTGTGTGGGGGCGGAGTGGGACTGTCCAGTTCACAACTCTCCTCATTAGCTCATCAAGTGTGCGTTGAAAGGCGTCAGAGGAGCAGCGAGTGGGTGAGCCAGCACGTGGCCACCGCTGCTGGAGCCAGTTCGCTCTCCGAGCCCGCTCCCTTCACAAGCAGTAAATACACAGCTCTGCATTCTACACACACTTGGCAGAGTTAACTTCCACATATACAGGAGGAGGAAACTACACACAGCTCACATTAATAATGAGTTAACTCCGGGACCACACAGCTCTGCACATTAATAATTCTCCACACAACAAAGGCAGAGGGGCCCCTATAACAGACTCCCAGCTCAGAGTCCACAGTGTGTGTGTGTGTTTGCGGTATGCTACGCTGATTGCGTCCTCTGTGTGGACATCAGTGGGATGTGTGTGCACAGCATATGACACATACGGACTTTGTCCAACACACGTGAGCCACTTATCAATGACACCGCAGGTCTGTCCTTCTCCGCCACGTTACGTGTCATAAAGCGAACAAAACAAGTCATGTGCAAGGTGTAGTATTGCAGGCGGTCATGTGTTTCACGCTTTGACACGGTCACCGCGCAGCGTGCAACAAAAGGCTGGTTATGGAGCCAGCAACAATACGGGCTCTTAGCTTCATTTTAATGAGCAACTCAAGGGTTTTCCTGCGTGTCCAAACTGGATCAGATGCATTATCCACTGTTTGATCTGCAGGAGGTTATGGGAGGCTGATTGGTCATGTGATTAATCAGTGTCCGTGTGGAACAGCTGACTACGCGCAGTGAGGTCACGCTCGCCGTCGGCTCCGCGGGATGTACCTGAACGTCAGCGAGTGGAGATAGGGATGGAGTACGATGAATGCTGCATGACGGGCGGATCCCACTGTTCCCCCTCTCAGCAGCAGCTCCTTTCACAATCAATTTCTACAGTTTCCATCATCAGAGGCCCTTTAACAACGTGTTTCTAAGTATTTAGTGAGAGAACCAGTGAGGGGGAGGGGTGGAGGAGGAGCCTGCTCACATTAACAACGTGCGCTGGTGTGAGGTGTGAAAGCGAACCATTCTTCATCACACTCACAGTGACCAGGTCCCCACCTTCATTTATTCATTCATCTCATATTAAAGTCGTCGGAGCTTCGCGGGCTGGGCCCTGTGCACAGACCGTAGATCTGCATGAATTCCCGCCACGAGAAAACACGGCCTGATTGCACGTGTATCCCTCAATTATCAAATCGATTAGTCACCAACACGCTTCAGCCCCTTGGTTAAAAGGAGAAACGTCTAGAGCCAGGCTCAGTGTGGATGCTTGGGGTGGGCGGAGAACAATGGGGAGGAGAGATTGGTGGAAGAGAGGGCAGGGAGGCGAGCGTGATACCGTGTTGACATTGCAGCAACACAATGGGTGTGTTCTGTCTGTGCCACTCTGATGACGTCATGTTAAATGTAGATGTAGCTTCTCCTCGGCTCTCATGCTTGGAAAGATTTATCTGACATCTTTAGCCTTCCCAAAATAATAGCCAATGGGTGGTAGGCGATTTGTCTGATGATATTGTCTCAATTTAATCCTGCAAATGCATCTCGTGTGATTCTGCTTTCTAATCCCATCCAATATGACTGTGTGTAACATGGCTGATGGCTGAAGGAGCATCATGCTAAAGATTAGCAGCAACTAATTATTCCAGAGACTCATCAATTTCTCCCACGCTGCCCCAAAGGCTGCTGGTCCCTGTCCTTCAGAAGTGCGGGACAGACCATGTGACGAGTCCCCGTGTCACTTTAATTATGCAGCAGTTCACTCAGTGTGTGAGTCAGTGAGTCACTCGGTCGCCCTCACAGTGCCCAGGGTTCTGAACATACATGCACAGAACAAGTTCTCCGGTCACTTTATGAAGACGTGGTTAGAGTGGGACGCTGCAACTAAATGTAAATGTTTGCACCTGATTCTGTCTCTTTTTTTACTTGCATTTCAAACGTTTGGGGATTATGTGAGTCCTTTTGTGTTGAATCAATAGACGGAAAAACAGAACTGAACCTTGCTTGTTGCTCAGGGGTTTCTTATTGTATCAACGGAAGGAAAATGGCCAGTGTTCGGTCAGGAGGCAGATTTTCAGTCTGAACTCACAGCTCGAGAACATAATGACGTCCAGAGATCGTCGCTAGCATCAGAGCGTTCAGAGCGTTTACCTCGTATGTCTCTGTTCACCGAGGCTCAAGTCAAACGGACGAATATTATTTTACAGTTTAGAAGAATTTCCTCTGTTCAAACACATTTGAGAGCTACAGGCCCGTGTTTCACTCGGTTCATTATCATGTATGATTCCACCTGGCAAGACAAGACAAAGAGCAGTGTGTGTGTGTGTGTGGGCAGGAGCCGTGCACTGCGGGCTACAGTAGTGCTGAAACTGGATGTTGGCAGCACTCCAGGTGGATGGAGGCTGAGCGACGCCTCGGCGCTGAAATATTGATTCAGAGAGCCGAGGCAGCCGCGGGCCAGAGGTTTGCATTTGGACAATACACGCACAAGAGTGTGAAAGTTCAACCCTGCATCTGTGCATAGGCTGAGACAACGGGAACGTCAGACTGCGGAACACCTCGCTTTGTGCGGGGGGGCATGCAGACTCCATTCACACAGACCACATGACCACACATGTGCTCCATGAGGTCACGTGTGTCCCTGGCGTCGTGCTCAGACCGTGATCCTGGGTCCATTTACGGTGGTGCTTACTGGCGCTGTCGCCAGGCGCCGCACACCAGGCAACGCCAGGTGTAAACGCTGCTGTTACACAGACTCCCTCCTCCCTCCTCCCTCCTCCCTCCTCCCGCTCTGCCAGCGCAGATCAAGCTGTCACCTCCTGCTGACACCTGTTCAGATGTGTTCTCTCCTCTGGCTTGTGGCTTTTGCTGGATTCACCCGTCTACACCTGAGCACGGTTAAATAATGCACTGCTCCCACAGTTGAAGGACCTGGAATTCAGGGTTATTAACATGTAACTCAGGTTTTTTATGGGTTAGCCAGATGTAAGTAAACAACAGCGATCAGAAGCTGCTCACTGTGCTCTCACAGGTCCTCTGTTCACAGGCTTCGTGCTGAGCTATGGTGGTGGAGAAGGTCCAGAGGATGGTGATGGAGTAATGAGACCAGCAGTGGGTTGTTGGTCCTGGATGGATCAGGGACTCACCTCCCTCATGTTTCTTTTTATCCGTGTTGTAATTATTGTAATTTTACTGATGTGTTCAGCTACAGAAGCTGAAATGAGACAAACTGATTGATAAAAATCCAGTTTGACTGATTGGCTCACACCATGTTTAATTATAAACACAGAAATCTCTCGTGAAGCATTTCTTTCCATAACTTGGAACATTTTAAACAAATGAAGGGATAGATTAATCCCAGCACAGCAGATTGGATCTGGATTGACTTCATCCCTTCATCAGAGACAGTGAATGGGAGGCTAACGAGGCAGCGTGTGCTCATGCACCTTCATGGACGTGTGTGTTTCCCTGTTGCTGTTTAAAGCCACAGGCGTGTCCAGAGCCCTTGAATGGAACCTGTATGTTTATGCATGCATGCATGTATGTATGTATGTATGCATGCGTGCATGTGGGGGCTGTGACTGACGTGCTCTCACTCGGGCTGCAGCAACGAGGGGAGGTGTGCGTGGTGCTCTGTGTCTTCACTAGGAAAGCCTCCGTGCCTTTGATTCATTTTTTAATAGTCCCCTGCAGCGCCAGCTCCACGCTGCCTCGTGCACGCCTGTGTTTTTTTTTTTTTTTTGTTTTATCTACTTTTCCTCTCTCTCGTCTCTCTTTCTCCACATTGAAGTTTTTTTTTTTTTTTGTAAGTCAACAGATTTGCCTTTTCTCCCCTCCTCCCCTTCCTTGTTGCTGCCTCCGTAGCGACACGGCAGCCTTGATAGCGCTTTCGCCCCTCGTGTGACGGGATCCTTTCAGAGTGAAGAGCGAGATCCTCCAAGTGTGGCCCCAGTGTGCCGGAGCGCTGGGGCCCCGCAGGAGCCGTATGTAAATGACGAGAGCTCAGTAAACTATTTGCCACATTGGTTTTATTGGCGGGCAACGCGAAGGAGCCGGCCCCTCGTCTTCCTCCATCTCCTCCGCCAGCCTGTCATGTCCCACTCGTCCTACTTCTTCTTTTTTTTTCTCCGCCGCCCTTCCCCCTCCTCTCATCCCTCAGTTTTCTCTCCCACTGTCTTACGCCTACGCGCCGTGTTCCGTCTCTTCCTGCACGAGCTCCATGTTGTCGTCTCTGCGTGTAAACAAACGCACTGTATGTGCGCGTGACGGCGGCCCGCTGCGCAGCGCTGACGGTCACGTCACGCCAGCTCAGCCTCATCACAGTGACACTGACGGCCGAGCCCCTGCCCTCGACAACTGCCGATTACGACCCCCCCCCCCCCCCCCCCCCCCGTGGCCAGTCACCCCCCCCCCCCTCCTCTGGGTGCTGTCTAGTCACATTGCCTTGACGGAGCCTGAGCCAGCATCTTCCCTGAGGGACGCTGTGCGATGCTCTAACTGTTGTTGAGGAATTAGCGTTGGAAGTGAGCAGGAGCTGTCTTTTTCTTTTTCTTTCACTTTTCTCTTATTTTCCCAGGTTTGTTTTGTTCTTTTTGAAGTCTCTTGTTTACAGGGTTTACTTGGATGGCTGCGACAGCCGCGTCTCGGGGGAGTCCTTCGCAGGCTAGCCGTGCTTGAACGAGCGCCGGGCGTGGAGGCTGCTGCCGGCTCCTGCTCTCTCTCCTCGTAGAGTGACTAACCACAGTGAGAATCTGTGGCCTACATACTTCTCAACCCTGCCAGTTTTTGTTTTTTTTGTCACCGTTGCCCAGACGAGGGCCGGCGTGAGTCACCCACAGGTGCGCGCAGTCTCTGTGAAGTCGTGCCCACACAGGCCTGGCGAGGCGTCCTGTTCGCTCCGGTACGTTCTGTGAGGGCGCGCCCGTTGTGCCGTCCACGGGGCCTCTGCTGCGGGACGCTTCAAACGCTTTGGCTGGTGTGGTAATGACTCAGGAGCCAGAAACCCTAACCCTAACCCTAACACAACAGGAACGTCCCTGCCGAGAACCAACACAGCTGTGGAACCAGTTGTTACCGCATGTTAATGAGGTAATTAACCAGCACAGAAAGACTGAACCCAAGATTTTAATTAAACTGAGACTTTGTTCTTCTTGTAAAATATGTTTCGTGGCGAGAATGGGGGAGGCAGCGGGCTTCGACCTAATTCACCACGACACACTGAAGCATCCAACTGCTTTCTCAGCTGAGGAGGAGGATGATGATATTTCTCTCTGAGAGCTTGACCTAACGCAGCCCTGTCAATCTGCTCCTCGGCTTTTGAGAATCAACGGTCCCAGACAGACACAGACGTGGACTGAGGCGGCGACTTGACCTCAGCTCACAGTGGCAACACGTTCCAGCATCGCATTAGCAGGGTCCGTGTTCCTCCATGAAGCTGATGGTCCGACATTCACACCATCTTCACACCACGATTGCAGAGAGAGGAGCCAGGCAGCGAAGATGCAGTCGGGATGGGATGAGATCAGATCCCACCCGCTGAGTGTTTGGATGGAACCAGTTGAACACGTTGACTCGTTCCTGCTGGACAACGAACACTCGGTTAGAGCCGTTTGTTTCTTCTTCTCTTGTGGTGGCAGGTGACCCTGGGAGGAGAGCAACCATCCCATAATCCAGTATTAGCCGTGCTAGCGTCCGTGCACCCTCCAGCTCTGGGCCGACGGCGATGAACCGGGCTGCTGCCGGGCTCGCGGCGATGGCGGCTGACAGGCAGAGCGCCCGAGACGCTGATCACTTTTGTCAAGCAGAGATGGTAAAATGCTGCAGCAAGCCATAAATATTGAACGTGCCTGGGGGCCATTGACCTGCACCGGCTGACGGTGGCCTTTCTGGCAAACCAAGTGGATGTTAGAGAGAGATGAGTCCATTAGGCTGCAGGGGAGCGTCCATTTGGGAGGAGACGTGGGGAGCCTGCCCAGTTTGCCGACGCAGACCCCTCTGAATGTTCCACGCAGCCTACACTTCCCACCTGTCAACGGAATCATGAGCACACCGCTCCTCATCAGGAACACAATATTCTGCTCCATGTTGATACGAGGGCTTCATCTCAGCCACGCTCGAGTTCACAAAAGCCTTATACTCGTCCCCCCCCACATGATACGCAGTCATTACAGATACTGTATGCAGTACATGTACGCTCCCTCCGAAGTCCTTGTCCACACGTGTAGCTGCTTGCAGCCAGCCACCAGGGGGCGGTCACGAGCCTCTGGCTTCACTTTTTTTCAGCCCTCGCGTCAGCCATCTCTGTTTTTAGTCTGTTGTTAACCCCAGATCAGAATGCTTCATCCTCTGAGGACCATGAGCGTCCCGTCAAACATCTTGGGCCAACGGTGGCCGCGGGTTAATCCCAGGATGTATCGGAGGACAATTTCAAATAAATGCACCGTGAATATAGAAAATGGCAAAGATTGAATTCAGCTCAGTGTGTTTGTGGCCGTGTGAACAAAACGTCCAACCTTGATGTGAAAGCTGAGGAGAGGAAACGTGCAGAACCAGACTCGGCGTGGGCGAACATCTACCTTGGCTGGCTGGGGCGAGCGGAGAGAAGCGAGGGAGAGGAGGAGGTGGGCGGAAGAGAGAAAATAATTATCCAACTGCTAAATGGGGTTTGGTTCTATCAAAACCCTGGTAGTAATTATCGGCCGTGTTGAGAAAGTAAAGCCGTTCCTTGTGTTGTTGCTGTGTATGATTAATTTATTTTGGTTTCATACATAATAATAATCACACGATGCACGAAAGAAGTGCAAGCGCATCTGAAATCGCCTTCCCCGCCGTTCATGAAAAAGGGAAAATCCTGGAACTGTACCAAATGAATTAAACATGACTTAGTAATTGACTGTACATTATAAAACAGCAGGAGACACGGAGGCAGCGCATCAGACTCAGAGCTGCACAGAGACTCCAGAGACTAATGAGCTAACTGCAGGGCGTTCTTCCTCATGTGACGGCTGTAATTGGGTCAGTCAATAGCCCAGTGTGGTGCTGCTGCCGGGTTAGAGGAGCCCAGCGCCGTCTGACAGGCCGGCCCACTCCGCCGCTCCACTGTATGGGCGGAGCCGCGATGAGACGGCGGAGGAGGGGCGAGACGGCACACGCTGAGTTCCGTGGCGACAGTCATCTCCATAATCACGCTGCACTGGTGTTCTGCTCCCAGCATTCTTTGCATGGGCGTTTATGTGGGTCAGTCGCGGGCTTGATAAAAACACAGATGCACGTCTCAGTGTTGGAGTGACCCGAGCGATTCATGACAGCATCGATTCACGAAGCCCAAATGTGTCATGAGCCTCTCTGTTAACGAGGGAGTGTCTCCTCCATCGTCGCCAGAGAGCTGCTCACTGTGGGTTTCTGTATCTTATACAATGTTAATGATTTGACCTTCTGTGTAAAGCGCCTGGAGATAACGTCTGTGGTGGGTCAAGCAGTGCTGCGTATTCAAGGTCCGGTCATTTGATTTTAAAAAGAAGGAAAGAAAAAACGTCTCATTCAGCATCCTATATTTGATTTCCCATGGCCCATTTGTTTAAGATTAAAAGGTTATTTTTTAGTTTAATTTGGAAAAGAATCAGAACATCATGCTGTGTTTGCTCTGAGGCAGCCAGGTCATAATGGTGTGGTATATACATATATATATATTTAAATCAATCTCAGTCACATCAATAAATAAACATCGTTATCTGTATAAACACTCCTTTTGTCACGTGTGCCACGTTTACACATGTAATCTGCAGACACCCTGTGATTCATCTGATTCAACGTTTTTATTTCATTTATTTTACCCCCTACGTTCCTTCTGGGGAACCTCGTATTGTTGATGTGAAAAGGCCCAGACCCACCTCACGTCTCCCATTTCTTCGTACTCTGTGGCCCAGGGTGGTGTCGAGAGTATTTTTTATATTTTTGTCAAAGCTTGCAGGGTGACGCCGGCTGTTGGAGCAGAATTCTGCCGTGGCTCAGGAGCTCGTCACAGAAACAGGTAAAATAATCATGTTTAATTCACAACATGGAAATGGGAGATGAAACAGACAAGCAGTGATTTCTCTGCACATGAATTCCGTGTGTGTCACAGGTCTGTGCACGGCAGCTGCAGCGTGAAATAAAACTTTTATTTTTCAGTTTTTAGCTGGTTTTGTGTGTGTGTGTAGCATCGGAAACATCACTTCTCCACGCACAGGATGTGTGTGTGTGTGTGTCCACACACTAATGAATGTTTACATCAAATGCTGCTCGGCTGAGTGGGCGTTAACTTGAGACCTACAGTACATTCCTTTCTAGTTAAGTGTTTGCAGCTCATCTTTTTTCCATTCCACTGTTTTCACAGTAATTATGGACGTTTCTCCGGCAGCTGCTCTTCATCATATCTGTGCACATGAGCTCACAACCCAGGCTTGGTTTCACCTGAGGACAGACTGAGTGTGACTTCACGTGTCACGTTAGAGCAGGATGCAGCTATTTCCCATTGCAAGGAGTCGTCATTGTTGGTATTATTATTATGATGAGTCATAATAATGTCAGAGTGCAGCACTTGATGCTGAGGTTCAGAGAAGGATATAGTGGATGAGATGGAATATTAAACAGTCCTAGTGACGCAGGGCTTCTCTATGGAGGCCACCATGTTTTTTACAGTAGCCCAGAATGGACAAACTCAACACCAGTGTTTACGATCAATACATTTCAATACATTCTACACACTGGAGCTTTACAATATGATTCATATTTCAGCGTAGCAACATTTGCTGCGACCCTGTGTTTAAGGTACTTCACCTGCGTGCGTCTTGGTTCGGTTCTTATCAGCGGGAACATGGGTTGGACTATTGCTGTTTGTTATTTGTATATTATCTGAAGGTTATTTTAAATTGATGAAGACTTTAAAAACAATGTGAAATGTTGAAGCGCAGCAGTAAAAACCCTGTGACCGTGGATCTGGACAAACAACTTTATTTCTGGTAATGCATCTATACACTGTACATTCAGTCACTGTAGTATATAAGCATAGCTATTTTCAAACATAATCTCATAAAGTCCTTTACTTTACAATATAGTCCGTGTCGTGAGAGAAGGGGAAGTGTGATGATGGAGCGACGAGGAAGGTGTGAAAAGACGAGGGAAACGAGGGATATAGATGAACAAGCCAAGCTCTTTTCCATACTGTATATGTGGTATTAATAAAGGGGGAAGCTTACATTTACCTCTTAGATAAAAATATTTCTAGAATTGTAAGGTTTATATAGTATTAGCAGCAGCACAGGGCTAAAAAGATACATGAGGATTAGGGAGAAACAATCAGAAAGTGGCGTAGTCATGTGACTGTGTGTGTGTGTGTGTGAGACCCATAGCACAGGTCTGCTAGCTGATACTGAACATACTGTTAAAAAATATATATGAACTGGTGAAAAAAAGTCGTTCAATATAAAGACTCTACAGTAAAAAATGAAAAGAAATGGGTTAACATGTTTATGTAGGAGGGAATATTCTCTTACGCACTGCATTTACTGTTTTTGAAACATCTCAGTTAAAACACAAATTCCAAAAAACAAAAAAACAAGACAGTTATTGTAAGAAAAGATTTCTTTTTGAAAAAGGAAACACCATGTACATATATTATACAATATTGTAAAGAAAAAAGTATTTACATTTGAAAATCCTTATTCAAATCTTCACACTGGCTAGTATTTGTCTATTAGTTTGGACTGTTATTGCTGCTTTGCTGTCCATTATTTAGCAAAATGATTCTCCTTTAGAAAACAAGACGTCGTTAAACCGCTTCCTTCTTTTTCGCGCGGGAGAGTGAAGAGCCAATGTCGTTATTGTCTCCCTTATTTTGTAGAAAACCATGAGTAAAGTAAACTACACATTGGCTATCAATTCTTTTGAGTGTAAAAACAACTACAAAATGTACCAATTTTAGGTCTGCCAAAGACGCAGAGTCGTCCTCTGAGCAACATCAGCGATGCTGGATAAGAAATGGGCCTTCGACATAATGCCCTCTTTATTATCCTGGACAGGTCCGCCCCGGACCAGTCACAAAACTAGGAACAAACAGTTAAGTCTTTATGTACAACCCAAAGTAACAATTCACTGAAGCAAGTGGCTTTTCAAGATCTTCTATAAAAATTGTTTGAACATGCATATCGTTGATTTCAAATTAATTTAAAAAAGCACTCATTCAGGAAAAAAACCCTTAAGCATCTAGACTTTGTTCAATTGTTCTCTGCATTGAAAAAATGTGTAAACTGGTTGTTTTTAGGAATACTGAAAAAAGAGCTGCTGAGCGAGGGAGGGTCATTTAATTTGAAAACCTGCAAACAGGAAGTTGATGAGAGGCCTGGCCCCAGCAGCTTCATCATCAGTTTTCCTACTCTGGAAACCTTTCGCCCACGTCCAGGCACTTGAGGTTGTCCAGCATTGCATTTCTTTTTTTTTTTTTTCATGTCTTTTGTTTTTTGCAAGTGTGAAGTTTTTTAAAAAATTTTTAAACAACATTTGCAACAGTTTGTTGCTTTTTTTTAGTTACTTCTTCCTCTTGTAAATAAGATAAATTGCTTTATGTTGCATAACACAAAAACCCTTACATGTACAGTATCAAATGCCCAATAACTGACTATATGTATGGCAAACTTTTTCAAAGTTCATGCATAAAGAAAATATGAGTTTTCTATTGAAAAACGTGAACATAACAGACGAGCAATAAAATATCTCCACGTTTAAAAAACAACATCAACAACCAAGGAAAAATTAGCATTAACACAATGTACATTCTGATTGCATTGTACCCACTGTGAGGGGGTGGAGTTAGGGTCTCATTTTAATCCTTGACCTTTCCATTTCTGCTGAGGCTCCAAATGAATGTTAATGACTATTTTTGTTGTTATATGTTGTAAATGGGCGGCGAGGTGACAGTTGTGCCATTATATTACAAAAACGTGAGTGTGTCGACAAAAACGTTCAAACAATCCCAGACTGCGTCAGCAAGCAACAGGTAGAGCCTCTCTCTTTATTTACAATACTTTGCCGTAAGAAAACAGATTTTTTTTTTTTATTATTCGAGATGCAAATAATCAACAAAATGCTCACTGGATTTATATGGTAGCAGTCACGATAAGATGATGCTCTCAAAGTAATAGTGGGAGTACAATGCATTAAAACAGTATTTCTGTTATGACAAAGTGCGACTTATTATTGTAAAGGAAAAAGGAAAAAAAAACATATATTTATATTTACATACCTTAATTTAATTCAAATGAACATGTTGTGGTTCTTGCTCGGGACGCCCCGCCCGAGTCCACGGTGATTTCACACACGATGGTTCTGGAGTCAACTGGAGTAAAAACATGCCGGCGCTCGCCCGTCTTCATTAAAAAAAAACACCAAACGCTTCCTTGTGAGAGTGTGCGTGTGACGTGAGAACCACTGAGACGGAGACTACTGGACGTTGTTATTGATCATCCAAACCAAGTGCTCACTGAGTAAGGTGCCTTCACCACTGCATGTTTTCAGTTCCAGTCTCGAATCCAGGGGTTGACGCAACGAGAGCGAGACGTATTGATTCGATGCTTTAACTTCACACTCGATGCCCCCCCCCCCCCCCCCCCCCCCCCCCCCCCCCCCCCCAGTGAACGCCGATGGCTTCCTGAAAAACCTACAAAACCACGGTGGCGCTGTGGAGAGTTCAGCGGCTTGTTTCGTTCGTCTTCCCATGAGTTTGTTTCTTTTACATATTTTCAAACTCCGTGAGCACAGAGAAACGACGTAACTGTCTATTTTATTCTTTACATATCGCTATGTAGTCTCTTAAATAGCTTATAATCCTCCTCGTCCCTCACCGTGGACACTCTGTCAGGGAGCTGCGGGTTGGGTGCGAGCGCCGCCGTGACGCCTCGGACACAAGACGGTCTCCAAATGTCTCACTTCATTTTCTGTCAGAGAAAATACAGGCACAACCACGCTTTGTGCTCTACATGTGTCAGGTCGTCCTTGAGATGCAGTTTTTTTTCTTGGTGAGTGTGGAAGGTGCGAGTCAGTGCTTGAAACACATGCTTCCATGTTGCAGAACGTTGCTGCTTTCAGTCACTGTTCATGGGCATGGACGGGGACACGGGCCCCTGTCTCTGAGTCCTGTGTCCTGGAGGGCGAGCGGGACGGACAGTGGTGCGATGCAGTTGGCCCAGGGCTCGTGGGCGCGGTCGTGGTCAGATGCAGTTGGGGATGGTGGCGAGAGGGGTGAATGGTTTGGGGCGGCGAGTTCAGCTGCTTGGTTACTTGTCAGCGAGCGTGTCCTTGGGCGTCCCGTCCACGTCGCTGCTGGTCTTGGGCCAGAGCTGGTGCTGTAGCTCCTTTACCACCCTCTCCAGGTGCTCCCTGGCCTCCCGCTCGTGCAGCAGGTCGGCTCGGAGCTGCTCGCGGTCGGCCTCGGCGTGCTGCAGCTTCATCTGGAGGTCCTCGATCTGGGAAACACATGGCAGGAAGCAGATGAAGTCAGATCTAAGTCCAGGACACAAGCATCGTCCACACACTACAGGCAGCCATCTTTGGTTCGGGTCAGCTGTGGAAGAACTGTGACAGGATTCCTGAGCCAGTTTTCCGGAGGACAATGATTCTGAGAACATGAAAAACACGCTGCCCACAGCTGTGTGACGCGACTGCAGCCTCCCTCGTGTTTTGTCTAATCTGCATTTCCCATGGAGCCTGGGGGAAGCCGACGTTCCTTCCTGTTTCCTTTCGGGGGGGGGGCCCTTACACGCCTGTGCACTTGGAGCTACACCCATTTATTTTTGACTGTGGAAGAGGAAATGTGTTGTTTTTTTCTTGGCCTCTCCTCTGCTGACCTTGGGAGTATTTCAGGGAGTGAAACGCTGCAATTACTCTGAGGGTGTTGTCTAGACTTTGCACACATCGCGGTGTTAAACGCGCGGCCTCGTCTGGCTTCATGGCTGCGCCGTGTTCCTCAAATATACTCATGTTTCGTCCCAACTTTGACAGCGATAAGCCTTAAAGACGCAGAGTTTGGTCAAATCTGGCGGCGAGCCGCCCTCGCCTCCCCCTCCCCCGTCGCAGCGTCAGCTGTCTCAGCCTCAGAAAGTGTTTAGTTTGAACTAAGCTAACTAGCCCCTGATTCTAGGATAAATAACAAAGATTCATGCATTTATATGAAACACAAGAGTAAACACACTGGTCCCTTGAAGGGATCCGTGAGGCACCCCCACTGACTGACCTGTGCTGAGTACTTGGCGCGCAGGCGTCCCGCCTCGCAGCCTTTGTCGCAGACCCTCAGCTGTCGAGCCTGTTCCAGCTCCCGCTTCAGGCGGATCCGCGACTCGTTGGCTTCCTTCATCTTCTTCTCGCTCTCGGCCCGCAGACGCTCGATCTCCTTCCGGAGGTTGCGCTTCGCCTCGGTGGCCTCCCGCAGCTTCTCCTTCTTGGCCACGCGCAAGAACTCCAGCTCCTGGGAAGGAAAGGTTGGAGACGACCGTCATACGCACAGAATCACTCAGAAAAGTTTCCTGTTCTATCGAATAAAAGGTTTTGTGGAGGCCATCCATCATACGTCGTCCGTCACGTGGCTGACTGTTGACGCTCCGGAGCGGCTGCAGTGTCCGTGTCAGTGTTTACACTGGGACAAGTCAGGGGTGAGGGCAACTTGAGGTTTCCTTCCTCTGAATCACTGAAAGAGTGTGTGTGTGTGCGTGTGTGTGTGTGTGTGTGCAGTGGTAACACGCCCACAGTCTTCTCATGGGAACCCAGCAGTCGGGACAAGCACGTCTGTCATCAAGCTTTGTTCGTTCCCACAAAAAGAGTGAAAAGAAACAATCCCCATCACACCCGTTCCTCCGGCTTTACATAACCACCCTGTGAACGCCGCCGGGCCGAGGGTTCGCTCCTTGCACCGGAGCAGGTTTTAAAGTCAGACCACGACTGACAGGAGGGGGGGGGGGGGTCGCTCCACTCCACTCACGGGGGAAAGTGAAAGTGGAACGCCGCTGCGCTGGAGTCACTTTTCTTTGCTCGGGATGAATTCTTTTCTCTCTCCCACGCAGACTCCTTCGTCTGCACTTTCCTGTTCTCGGTCCAGAACCAAAAAAAGAAATGCAAGTCTGGCCTTTCCCTCTGCAGCAACATCCGCTGCTGTTGTTATCACTTGCCAGCTCATGCTAAGCTTTGTGGACGCGGATAAAGACGCCGTATCTACTTCTGCATTTCAGTGTCTGGGCTCAACTCATTTCCTCAGTTTCTGTCCATTTAAAAAAAAAGTCAGGGGAGGCTGAGGCTGGGAAACCTCCTTCTCTGACGAATGGACTCATATAATTTGTATGAACCACCTGGGCTGAAGAGCCTCATAACATCTGCTTCCTATTCATCCAACAGCTACCTGGGCTCTGATAACTGGAAACACTTTGGTGCAGCTGTTAAAATCTTCCATCAGTGAAATACCTTCAAGTCAACTTCTAGTTGTTTTCTGTATCAACATATTTTAAAACGTTTCTCCTCAAGCCGAATCTTCACGTTACCAGTTTAACCAAATATGGAGACAAGGTTCAAAGTCAAACGCCTCTGACACAAGCAGCCAGAGAGCTTCCCTCTGATTGGTCGGGGGGACGTTACCTGCTGGAGGCTGCGTTTGGCCTGAAGGGCGGAGCCCAGCTTCTCCTCCTGCTTCACCCTCATCTTCACGATCTCGTGCAGGAACTTCTCCTTCGACTCCTTGGAGTCCAGCCCGCCGTCCAGCGCCTGCCTGAGGCTCTCCAGCTCGGACTCCAGGCCCAGCTCTGGGGGGGTCACGGGAGCTGCGATGGGCGCGGCGGGGGCGGCGACGGGGACGGTGGGGGCGGCGCCCTCGGCCGACGTGACAGTGCAAATGGGCCCTTGGGCGCACGGCGAGCTCAGGTCCTTGGCCGAGCTGCTGGATGAGGTGAAGGATGGTGACGACAGGGAGGACAGGGACGAGGTGACTGAGGGGGGCGGGGTCAGAGAGGAGAGGGAGGGTTAGGGTTAAAACACAAATGTGCAGCTATGGGAACATTGTCCTCATCTCTCGTTGCTTACAGTCGTCACGGCTCTCCACCTCGATCTCCACCTCGGAGTCCTTGTCCTCCTGAGGGGGGGGCGGCTTGCTGGCAGCGAAGGACAGGGGACAGGGGGCCTCTGTCGCCGGCGGGTGGAGCTCCTCCGTGGCTCGTCTCTTCCGGGGCCTCGAGTTGGCTCCCTCGCCCGGGGGTTCGCCCCCGCTCGGGTGGGAGGTGCCGGGTACCGATGGGGACAGGGGCCCCATCTTACCGAGGGGTAGAGGGGTGAGGGCGACGTTGGGGGCCACGCCGTTCTCCAGGCTCTTGTAGTTGTAGAAACTGAAAGGAAACAAGACGACGGCGTCACAAACCAAATCGCTCACAACACAAAAGCGCCGCTCGTTATCCAAGTGAGCAGAACCGCACGGAGGGGTCCGGCCGGGTGACGAGTGTGTGTGTGTGTGTGTGTGTGTGTGAATGGTGTCCCGTGGGAGGCTGTGGTACACTCAGACCTGACCTCGGTGGAACCGGTCCACCCAGCAGGGGAGCTCAGCAGATCCAGCTCGGTAAAAGCTCCTCTTAGCGTTCAGCTGTTTCCGTGATTAATTTCATCTCTCGCTGGAGTCAAGTGCTGCTCGGCGAGAGAGTTCTGGACCTGGCTGTGCAGCGCTGGACTCACCTGTCTCTCAGCAGGGCCAGGGGGTGGTGGGTGGGCTCCTTCTCGCCAGCAGGGATGTGGGGGGACCAGGGCCTGAACGCTGATGGCCTCTGTCTGGGCTGGATGCAGTTGAGCCCCTGAAAGAAAAAAACCCGACAGAAACAGGACTTTACGTGACGAGCCGTGAAGAAATCACCTTTTGTTTCTGAGTTTGTGGATCCGCTGGGAGCTTCAGTTTCATCCAGAGCAAATGCAATCTCGGGTAAAAAAAACTGGCCTCTGGTGCAGCAGCTGATGTCACCGCTGGCGCTCGATATCCGGGCCGAGTCTCTTTTGTTTGTCTGTTTACAGACTGACTGGTTTCTTCTGTGACAAGACAAACAAGCGACCTCTCTTTGACCTTGGGCGTGCGAGAGGAGGCGTCCACGGGAGCTGAGATGAACGCTGCTTTAACGGCACTGGGCTCGAACCAGTTTGATCTGCTGGGGACTGGAGCCCAGCCACTGGGAAGATTAACTGTTCAACACTGTCTGCCTTTTTTTTTAATAGAATATTGATGGTCACTGTGGACGTCCGTCATTATACTGTGGTTAGATTCGGTTTCACTGGGCTCTCAAACTTTGTTCCTTCTCAGTAAATCTGGGCATCATCTACAGTTACCCCCCCCCCCCCATAAGCACAAGCTGCCAGATTTAAATTGAAGCTCCGCCCTCATCTGAAAACGTCTGTATAATATTACACGACACGTCGTCTCGGCGGCACCAACCTTGGTGGAGGTGGACAGGGACTGCAGCCAGTCGAGCTGCTTCTCTTTGTCGGCCAGAGGGGAGGGTGATGGGAAGTCTTCCAGTTTGGACTTCTTCATCGGGATGGGATCAGATGACTGGGAGAGACAGAGGACGTTTGTTGTTAAGGTCATTTTCCATTCAGATAAATTCTGCATTCATGAATCAAACCACGTGGGTTTTCCCACGTGACGTGAACGCACCACAGGTTGCACACACTTGGTGTCAGTGAACTAAACATGTGCCCAACACACCAATCGCTCTGTGTGTGTGTGTGTGTGTGGATGCCTGACAGGGGCGTGCCGGCAGATAGCTGCAAGTGTGACCGTGTTTAAATTTAGGCGTGCTGTTGACTTTGTGTGTATTCGTGTGCGTCTCTCTGTGGCTTGGGAAGTTGTTTCAGGGTTACACACACACACACACACACACACACATCGTATTTGCTCATGGGCAGCCAAGAGAGAAGGCAAGAGGTGACTGGGGCATCTGTCTGTCTGTCTGTGTGTGTGTGTGTGTGTGTGTGTCTATCATACACAGATACGCCCATACATACAGACAAGTAGGGGTTTGTTTCGCTGCCTCCCTTCTGGCTATGACCTCAGCCTCTCCGAGCTGTGGCTGTCACTAGCTGCCACACACACACACACACACACACACTAAGAGCGATTGCAACAAAGTGTGCATGTCTAAAATCGAAGTAAGGCTGTTATGTTTCCGTTGGTTTTTGACACACTGAAGGGTGTCGGGGACGCAGCGCCCCCTGCAGCCGTAAGCGTCGGGCTCTGATCTCGTCCCAGAAAGCAGACGATTCGTATTTAAATACGAGACATGTTGTATTTATCATGGCGTGCCCTTTTTCTTCTCGTTCTTTTAAGAGTTGAATGCAGTGTTTGGCCACATCATCCCAAACGTTTGCACAAAGGAGGCCTGACTGGGCTCGGTGTGTCTCTGTGTTGGGTTAACATAAAGAGATATGTCCTATATAACAGGGCTACAGGCCAGAGACACACACACACACACAGAGCGCTGCCTCCGGGCAGACTGTCTGTGCCACGTGCCAATCGTTGTCTCGTGGATTACCAGTTGCCAACGCCACAGCTCTCCATCAGGGCGAGATCCGGCCCCGCTAACGTCAGCCATGCAGAGCGGCGGAGGTCAACAGAGCTGGCAGCTGAGCTCTGCAGGCTGGGGGGGGGGGTCTGCATGTCTCGATTACTGAGCAGTGGGACTGTGAGACATGAGGCAAAAAGACACCTAGGTGGGGGTCGGGGATGCCTGCTGCTCACGGCCCCGTGGCTTCATGCAAATATGAGCAGTGAAACTTAATGATAGTTGGAAACACTTAAAGAGAGAGTGTGTGACATGAAACCAGCACACACACACACGCACACACGCATCCTCAGACCCTGAACGAGGGACGAGTGAGACACTTCACAGGAACTTGACGATGCTCTTCTGCCTCTGACTTACAGAAACAAGCCGGGCTGACTTCAAAGATATGAGTGAGTGTGTGTGTGTGTGTGTGAGTGAGTGTGTGTGTGTGTGGGTGTGAGAGTGAGAGCATCCAACCTCCCCGCGATCCAGGGTGGATTACACAGCACAGACAGGATGTCACACTTCTAAGATAAGGCGTTCCGATTAGATGAGGTGTGTGTCAGACGTGCTCAGACGTGTGTGTGTGTGTGTGTGTGTGTGTGTGTGTGTGCTCAGTGCCAACATGACACCTCGTAACATCCATGCAGTGACATTGGCCTTTTTTATAAACGTCAGATATGATTTTGTGATGCCTGCTTCCAGCGAGAACATCTGTTGACTTCTTTCCATTCCGTTCGTACGGCAGCAGCGATCCACGTCCATCACGCGCTGATATACAATCTCTCATTTCACACATGGCGCCGAGCACCGTCCCCTGCATGAGAAACTCACAAATCCTCGACGGTGTGGAAACAGTGAGAGTGGGGGGGGCTCACACATGTGTGAGCACGTGTCTGGGCAAGAGGATGTGTGTGTGTGTGTGTGTGTGTGTGTGACAGGATGGGTGGGGTGATAACAGTCTTCTCGGATGAGGCCTGTCTGTGCCTTGTGTCGGGGCACTTCCTGTCTGCAGGCTGCAGCTGCTCCTCGCCGCCAGACGCACGCTGCCATCGCTGCCTTCCTCAGGTGCTCTCTCGCCCGGCAGGGCCGCACGTGGACGATCGTATACCAATTCCAATCAGATGAGGAGCGTGTCGCAACGTGCAGTTTATAGCAAACGTACACACCAGCCAGAAATACAACAGGAAGTGAAACTCGTTTATAAAATTCTCTGTCGCTGTCAGGGTGAGTTCAGTTAGTTTCAATTTGTTCCTGAATCGCTCTGTCAGTGCCCTCGTGCTCCTCCTGAGAGGAAGGCGTTAAATGTTACTCTGGGTGCTTCTTCTCTCGGTGCTGTGAGGAGAGGAAGTTCACAGAGAGCCTTGGAAATCCATAAGCATCAATGGGTCTATAATTCATCTGGACGCCAGCGAGGTCTTTTACCGAAACATTGACTTCAAGTTAGCAAGATTTGCGAAATACTTCTGAAATATTACCAAAAAAACCCACATGACGCTTCTGACGAGCCCAGTGTGGTTCAGAAATATTAAAAACGATGTCGTCGTGTCCAGTGCTGTAAACCTCTTGTCACTTCTGGTTCCACCACATAATGTGAGTCAGTGTCAAGGCCGCACGCCTTCAGCTGGTGTCGGCATGGTGCTCAACAGGTTACCTAGCCCCCCCCCCCCCCCTACCTACCCCCCCCCCCCCCCCCGGGCTGGTTTGAGATGAAAGAGCAAACAACCTGTTTTCTTTCCTCTTTCTTGACTCTGGAGCCACACCCCGCCTGTGACCCGGCGGTGGCCTCCCTGCACGTCTCACCGAGGGGCCCGTGCTGGTGGGAGGGGAGGGGCCCGTGCTGGAGGCGAAGTGAGAGCTTGGCTCTCCTCATGCACAACACGCCGCACAGCCCCACACATGCTGGGAGACAAACACACGTCAGAGGCTGAAGAGGAGGCTGATGCTCGCGCTGCATTCATGAGTCGTCGGCCTCCGAGCAAACACCCAGGCTGCTGGAGAGTTTCCCCCCGAGGTCTGAGCACTTGGGGGGGGGGGGGGGGGGGGGGGGCCCCCCTTACGGGGGGGGGGGGGGGGGGGGGGGCTGGTTCCTCCGTCAGCACGACTGAGAGCGGGATAAAAATACAGTGAGCTCCGCGGCGGCTCACTCGAGTGAGATTCCTCGACTGTGCGTTTGTGGGTTACACACACACGCACAGCTCCAATTTTGGCAACTAGTTCATCCCACCATCGTCTCCTTGGCTGAGGAGTCACAGAGAACAATGGGGCCTCTGTCCTCAGACAAGTAAATAGCAAAAACACTTTGCATAGTTGGAGTGGAGCTATGGCAGCGCTGCGTCGCACATCCACGATGTGAATGTTATTATTCAGGAGTGGCCGGTTATCGCTCCTCAGTTCTGACTCGGACGAACTGGTTTGCTGACTACACTCGATATGACCTCATCTAGGATTCTCTTTGATTTAATGATGAGTCCTTTCTCCTGAGCTCAGCACATCAGTAAGTGGAAAATGCACAGGACTTTGGACGTGTGTGTGTGTGTTGACTCTGCATCTCGGACAAAATAGAAAGTACAACAACTGACAAACCAAACGTGTCTTTACATCAAACGCTGGCTAAGTACGGAGCTCACTTCATTTCTTAGTGGTCACTTTTAATAATGGTGAAAATGTTCACAACACGCGTGATACAATAGTTCTGGTAATGATGTCGCGTACGTCCTGCGACATTCTGTGCTCCCCCACGTTCTCACATACCAACATTCCCAGCTCCTTAGAAAGGTAATTAGCTTAGCGCCCACCATTACAAATCCTCAGTCAGGGGCTACGCTAGCCTGTGTGCTAGGCTCAGTTAGCTGACTGTCATCACCACTGAGGGAACACGAGGCTAAATGAGTCCCATGGTCCCAGAAGGAAACGAGATCCCGTTCCCAAACACAGAGGCAGGGTCAGGGAAGAAAAGTGGAGGGAAAAGGAAGAGAAACAAAAGAGAAGAGAGAGAACAGTCGCGCAAACCAACCGAGGGATCCTCGCGTCGCCTCCAGGAAAGAAAGAGGAGCAGCCTTGATTTCGAGCTTGGCCAGAACAAGCCTCTCAAACGGAGCCATTAGCCACAGCAATTTCACAACTGCGATTCCAAGGAGGACAGCGCCAAAGGTTTCACTTGACCAAAGTAATATGTGATGGAAAACCAGATTAGAAGCAAAAGTTAGACGGGAAAAAAAAAAAGAGCGTGCTCGCGCTGCAGGCCGTGCAGGACAGCGTGAATACACACAGAGAAGGAGAAGGAAAAGGAAGAGATGGGGAGGTTTGGGAAAGGGAGCAGGGTCTCCATTTCCGCTCGCCAAATTTGCTTTGGCAAGTCTTTCCGTGGGAATGGTGAGAGACGAGCTCTCGTTAGCCAGACAGAGCCAGGGATCGGCCCACCGAGGAGACGGGTGGGGGTAAGTAAATACAGCTGGACTTTTCCAGCCTTTTCTTACATCCTGCTGTTTGTAGATGAAGCCTGTGCTAATACCTGTGAGCCACACTGAGTGTGTGTGTGTGTAGCATGGAACAGGTCAGAGGTCAACATCATATCATACATATTATTGACTGTAGCGTCGCTTCATTTGGCCGGGGGCTTTGAGGGCAATAACTCCATTAAAATTCATATTTTTCTCGTCAGTGGTTCAATGTTTCGGTGATTAAATGTTGTGTTGGTATGTTCTGGTCGGATTCAACCGGCTGTGGACTGATGCATCAACACAAATAATCAGAATTAGCAGATGACATGTCAAAACGGTCAGCTGATTCATAGGCTGCGCTCGACAAACATTGTCAGCAAACTGAAGAGAGAAAACACAGTTAAAGGAGCATGTTTGTGTCCCAGCGTTGCTTTCAGAACAGATCAGTCTTTAAATGGAACGGAGAAGAATTTAATGATGCGTTCACGACGTAAGAACACAAACGTTCAGAGCCATCTAAAAGCAGGATAACTCAATTGGCTCCATTTTTGTTGATGCGCTAATGGACATTTTCCATTGATCTGTGTGTGTGTGTGTGTGTGTGTGTGTGTGCCTGTTCCTTGGAATAAATGTCAGATGTTATATAAAGCTTGCTGATGCCTAATCATTCATAACATTAGATGACAAGTGGTGCTGATGAACATCTCGATGGCCTCATGCTCCAAATTCATGGATTTTTTTTTTAAAGTATCGAATTATTTACGTGAATTTTTTGACCGACAAAGAATGTGATGAGCCAGATCTGTGTTCGGTGCAAAGCAGGGAGAGAGGAGAAGTCTGACGTTCTACAACCCGCGTTGCCTTCACGGGAGGAGGCTGCAGCGAGGCCCGAGCGAGGAGGAATCTGCTGATGGCTCTTTTCCTTGCTTCGGTGCAAAAAAACTGGCCCGTTTTAAAGGAGGCCAGATGTGAATTATGGGTAACAAGGGGAGCAGTGTGTGTGTATGTGGGATGCGTGCTTGCTTGAGTGTGTGTGTGTGTGTGTGTGTGTGTGCACAGGATGGAGGAATGCAGGGCATAGGGCATATTCCTGCTCGCAGTGTAACGTGCCCTGAGGTCGAGGTTGCTCGTGAAAGGGTTAAGTCGCATGGCTGAGCAAATACATAAATAGCACTGGAAGGTGTGTGTGGGCATGGATGCTGCTGCCAGCTGGCCGGGAGGGAGAGTGCACACACACACACACACACACACACAGGCAGTTTGATTTCCAAGTATTACTTATGGGGCTCGGAAACACCAGCAGGCCTTTCAGGTGCCGCGGTCCGGCTGCGCCGCAGCAGATGCCTCGACATGTGACATCCTGGCACACACACACACACACACACACGGTGGTGAACTCTTGTTTGAAGACACACCAACCCACGCACATTGACACACAAATGCAAACACGCCAAAAAAAGCAAACCCGCCCGCTCCCACACATCAAAGCGCTGAGCGCGGCGGCGGAGGGAAGCTGCAGAGACGGGCCCCATTCCACAGCGATAAATCACACCCCAGCACCTGAGGACAACTCTCACTCCTTCTTAGCTGCGCTAATGGACACACCCCAAACAAATGGGATGAGCGGCGGCCCTGGGACTGCCTCCTCGTCTCCGTCTTCCCTCCTGCTGGACACTGGGACAGGTTCAAGGGCTGTGGCTTAAAAATCTGACATTCACGCCCCTTTCGCATGAACTGCTTTCACAAAATGGGGCAAGGGAATGGCTAACCATATTCAGCCAAATGTCCTTGTGCTCGTGCACGCTGGCAGCTTTCTGTGCATGTCTCTTCTGTCAGAGAGGAGGATGAGGGGGATTTGAGGGTGGGTGAGGGCTCGGGAGTCAAATCCCCTCTCATCTTACAGGCATCATTACGCCTGCTAAAGCCTGGTCCCCGGAGCCCCTCCGCTGCCAGGGACCGGGACAGACCACCAATTACAGTCCTCACCTCCCCCTTGCCCTCGACGTCTCCATCTCCCTGACACCTGGAGCCGGAGGAGGGCAGGGGTTGATAAAGATGCTGCCTCATGGGAGACTTTAAAAGCTGCTGGCATTACAGACGTTATCTGCTGAGCTGCAGCGACCCCCCCCACAGAGCTACAGTGCATCATTAATCACACAAGCTCCACTGTGACACCTGAAACGTTTATTGAAATCCTCCACTGAGGGATGCATCAATAAAGAAGTGGAGCCGTTGACATGGACAAAGAGGCGGAGTTTGACAGGGAGGCTTGAGTGACAAAAAGTAAATAATGCCATTTTTAAATGAATGTTTGTTTTCTTCAGGATAAATGATTCTCCGGCAGCCGCAGCATAAATAAAGAGGCTCGCGAGGCGACGGGGGAGTGGTCCGCTGTGACTCCGTGGCTGAAAATGAATTGTGGGCAACACAAACAAGCCTCCAGCACTCGAGACAGTGAAGGTGGTGTTACGGCTAAGAGGATGACAGAAGGCGTGAGTTCCTAACAGCCATCTAATAATCTCAACTGCAACTAATCCAGCCCATCAGGGGCACCTGGGGGCGAGCAGGCAGCTCGTTGGGCTGCGACGGATGGGCGGGACTCGCAGGACGCCGACCGTTTAGCTCTTCACCTTCGCACTGACAAAAAAAACCCAAACTGGCCTTGCAGAGATCAGACGGCCAGGCAGAGGCTCCACTCCTTTTCCTTCCTGTCTCTGGGGTCGGGTGAGGTCAGACACGGTGACGAGCCGCTGTCACTCTGCAGGCCACGCCCTGCCCTCTGGGCTGGCCTGCGTTTTGGACAAACCACCAGACAGGCCGCGTTTGCCGGGGCTGGGCACGGTCACACTAACGCATCCTGAGACGCGGCGGGTCAATGCCAGCGCCATGCGGAGGCCGTGACAGACACAGAGGAACCAGGCTCAGTGTGGGGACAGGAGGACAAATGGAAGGGACGGACATGCTGAGGGCAGGAACGTCACCGGCCTCTTCAAAACAAACTTGATGACACATCAAGGCCCATTTTTTTTCTTGTCAGAGTGAAAATCATTGCACCGACTAAACTTACAGTGCATGTGATTTTCCTTGTTATTAAAACAAGGCATGAACTGGAGGGTTCCACACAACCAGCAAACTGCATCTGCACGTCAGACAGGAAGTCAGCAGCTGCAGAGTGTGGAGAACTGTTTCAGTGACAGAGCCGAGCTTGAGCTGCCAGGGCCCAGTGGTGCGCTCCTGTGACACAGCACCAGGAACACGCGGCTATTACAAGTCAGTAACTCACAGACCGGAGAGATGGATCCACTGCTGCATCCACGCGGTGTTGCAGGGGGGAAACTGCCCCGGCCTGTCCCCCATCTGTCCCAGGGATTTCTCTGAGGCGAGAGATGTGTGCACCGCGGCCCCGTCTGCCGCTGCCTTGCTCTCCATTAGAGATGGGAACGCTTTCCACACCTTTCACGCCCAGTTTTATTGACAGACACGCAAACACAGAAAAGCCAGACTGGCTAAAAAATAGATGGTCTTATTGCGTCGTGCAAGTCCAGACCTGACTCCAGACTCTGTTAAGTTATGACTGATCTGAGTCTGAGAGTCCTCTTACGCTGTTCATCCTCTGGTTTATTCAAACATGGACCTAAGTCCCTTGAACTTGTATCACAGATCCTGGAGGTGATGTCACTGCTGCTGTGTCCAGACGGTTCTAAAGTCGATGGCTCTGTACCCTCTGAGGCCGCCAGACAGAGGAGGCAGGAGGGATGAATCAATGAGCAGCAGAGGCTCCCTGAGGGCCGGGGGGGGGGCAGTTATTGTAAATCAATTGTGGGCCAATTCATTTCCATTGATAGCATCAGAATAATGACATGCTGTAATAAAATGGTAATCAGGCCGGTGGAGACTCGTTTGGCGATGGGAGCGGGGGGGGCGGGGGGGGCAGTGGCACACATTCTCCACTCACGTGCACGCGTGTTAGCACGTGCTCAGCAGAACATGTCATTTGTCGTTGTTGTGGCTGGATAAGTGCGTGGCTGGCTGCGCGACATCTCACGTGCCGCTCAGCCTCCGATCTAATCCCAGCGATGGCAGCAGATGGCAGCTGAGCCGATTAAAGTCCCAACAGCTCACCTCACAGCAACCCAAACACACACACTTTTAAGTGAGTAAGAGGAGCTGAGTCAATTAAGCACACGTTGCCGGCTAACTGCGAGGGGGGGGGGGTGATGCAGAGTGTACGATCGCGTTTATTTGACTCTCACGCACGTCAGCCATGACGCTTTGAATTAAAGGTCCTCAGCAAAACTACCAAACTGTCTTCTGCACCGAAGAAGTTTGCATGTTCATTTAATTACAATTTACTGATCCTCAGTAAAATGACAAGCAGAGCCAGAACAGAAGAAGGGACACAGCAGGAGCAGCTCGGTCCAGATGAACCGTCCAAAGGGCCGAGCCGGGTGAAGTTGGGGTCGCATGCTGCGTGGCCCAAGAACAGGGGACAGTGGTGTCTGTTGCCAGAGGTCACTGAGAGGTGAGCACGCAGACCCACGCCATAAACAAGTCTGAAGTTTATAGCCACTCTTTGGGTTTGTTGTTCGGCCACATTCTGGCCCCCGGTATCTGACTGGGGGGGGGGCAAGGACACAACAGAGACGAGCGCAGTGACGACGCCGTAAAAAACAAAGAGGAGTCAGGGGAAAAAAACATGTGGCTCACAGGGAGGCCAACGGCCACTAAAAGTTGGGGTCGTTCAAAGAGCAGCTTCGGGTCACACTTGGTTCCCAGAATGCAAAGCTCCACACGGTCGATCAGCAAAGACAGGAAGAGACACGTAGCTCTGCCGGGGACCAGGTAGCTTAAAGCTAACGTTGATTAAAATGCTGCAGATCTGAGAGCAGCTCAAAAGAACAAGAGCAGGCCCCAAGGAGAAAAAAAAAGACAGAGAAAAACGATGGGAATGGAAGAAAAAGAGAAAACAAATGACAGGATGTTGCGGTTTCGTGTGTGTGTGTGTTTGTGCATGTTTGGATGTGGGGGCAGCAGTTGCTCTCCTCTCCTCACTGGAATCTGTCATAATTAAATCGGATTGGTTTTACAGTAAGTGAGAGCCTGAGGGAGCCGGCTGCGTCTGGCTGCGTCTGGCTGCTCTGGTGTTCCTGAGGTGGGTCTGCATGAGGAGCCTTCGTATGGACCTGAAACATCCAGTCGGCCCAGATATCAAAACAATGCAAAGCTGCGGGTGTGATGTTTCGACCTCTGTGAAACTTTATCAGCAAAGTGATGGAAGTTGCACCGAGAGCCGGTTTGGGAGCTGAGGGCGAAACACATGAATGAACCCGGAACAGCAACAAACTGCAGGACACCGTGTGTGTGCGTGTGTACGAGCAAACACAGCGGTGTGTTTGAGCACGCGTGTGTGCACTGGGCCTGCCTCCAGTTTCTGCCCGGGGGGGGCGGGACGACACATTGGCTGCTGTCAATCAAGGTTTGTTGAGCCGGATGTTTGAGCTGCCATGGCTTCCTCAGAAGCGCCGCACAGACACACACCTGGTGGCTGGTGTGTGTGGAGAGGCCTGGAGAGCCCACATGAGCTCCATGCATCGCTACGACTGCACCTGCATGGAGCGCGGAGACGCGTGCAGACGCTCGCGCTCAGCGACGACAGATCGTCAGGTGTGTACGGAATCAGTGCAAATATCACGTGCGGGTGTATTGAATGCACATGAACATCAACGCATGTGCTTCTCGTGTTGCATTATCCCGTGTGCCTGG
Source organism: Pseudorhombus dupliciocellatus (assembly GCA_016785235.1). Taxonomy (NCBI): domain Eukaryota; kingdom Metazoa; phylum Chordata; class Actinopteri; order Pleuronectiformes; family Paralichthyidae; genus Pseudorhombus; species Pseudorhombus dupliciocellatus. The sequence continues at coordinate 606,206 of JAFBJW010000077.1, forward strand.
AACCTTACCAGAGTGGAAAAGGAAATTAAAGGCAGGTTCGGGTTAAGTAAACACAAGTCGGCCCAGGCCCGCCGCGTCACCGAGTCAAGGCAGCCCTCCAAGGATGTGCTGAACACTTCCAGCTCTCCAGCAATGACTGATGGAGGCAGCCAATCACAGGGGAGGACCTGAGTGTCGCCATGGCAACCGGTAACCCGTGGCTTTTGTGGAGAAGTGTAGACTAAACTGTTGATACAGAGTCAAAGCAGACCCCAGTGTGACTGATGTGTATGAACTGAATCCCCCTGTCTCACACACACACACACACACACACACACACACACACACACACACACACACACACAGGATCATCATGACCTGCACCACGCGGGCTGGTCGCTGTTGTTTTTCCGGTCAAAGTGACATCAGCTTGTTCATGGTACGGGTACGTGTGTGTGTGTGTGTGTGTGTGTGAAGGAAAGTGGGAGAGTGGGATAACAAGTAAAAGGGAAACAGTGAGTGACTCACCTCGCCTGGAAGCCTGAATGTGTGTGTGTGTGTGTGTGTGTGTGTGTGTGCGAATGCTACATATCGTGGCGCTATGTGCTGACGAGCCGTGCAAATAGTGCGCGCTCCCCCAAACGTGTGTGTGCTGGCAGGTTGTTTTACTGCAGGTGAGCTGCATACCATGAGCCACGCTGCAGACAGGCAGGTACAGGCAGGACACACACACACAGATGTGGAATGGCGGGCGCGGGGAGATTGGATGCAGCTGTGTATGCAGCCGAGGGACAAAAAAAACAAGGGTGTTCCGATTGAGTCTAAACATTTCTGAACACCTGCAGACGCGCGCCAGTGTGTGAACCGTGTGTGAGCCTCTTCTGACCTTTCACTCACTTCAATCTGTAAAATAAGATGCAGCCCATCACTCAGCTGTCCTTCATACACGCTCACACGGGGACCCGCCATCAATCACGCGGGCGCTAACGCACCTCATCTCTCGTTGGCGGAGGGGAAACGGAATGAAAAGCATCGGCGGCACCTGGCACCTGGATTCACACGGACCTCAGGCGAGGAGAGCGTTTGATGGATCCAAACAATGACAGCGTGTGTGTGTTTTCAGCCTGAAGATCAGTGGTCAAAGTGTAAATGAGCCAACTTCCATTCTCACCCTGCTTGACGCGGCTCATCCGCAGGCTGTGGGGAGAGGCCATGTTCCTGCTCTGCCTCGTGCACTTTCGGTCTGTTGTGTCTTGCTCTCTGTGATTCCACACCCTCCAAATTCTTGGAATCAAGTTTCTCTCGTTACCCCGCCGTCGTCCCCCTCCCCGCGCATGTTTTTTTTTTTATTCCTTGTACTACTTGGAGTCTGGCATGAGCTGTGTTTTTCTCCATAGAAACCGACATAACAGTCCAGCGCAGCCAAGCTTGGGCTCAGCAAACAGAGACCAAATAAAATCCATCATTCGGTCGGTGTGTGTGAAAGCCTTTTCCCCTCTCCCTTCATGAGCCACTCACGCCTTATTTTAGAGCGGTTCCAGCAGGACAGGGGGGGGGGGGGCTTGAGCAAAAATGGGGGGGGGGGGGGGGGGCTTGAGCAAAAATTTTGAACACAGACGTCATTCGGCAAATTGCCCGCTGAAGGCAAGAAGCACTTCAACAAGCTCAAACGATCCAAGAACCCACGGAGGAAAACACACGCTGCAAACTCCAGACGAAACAATAACAACCAACCTAAAAGGATTCCTTGTGATATTTACTTCACGACGCCATCGCCTGGTGGATCACGACGTCAGGAGTTTTCATACCTCCCCGGCAAACCTACCGATCTGATCCCATTCTTATGATGTAATCCCCGAAAATGTTGGATATTTGCTTTAGTTATGTAAGCGCGCAGCCCCCTCCAAACCCTCCACTCGCGCTGCCAGGAGGAACAAATGACGAATCTCAGACGTTCGGCGTTTCCTGGCCAGAGACGCAGGGGAAGGCTGACTTCCAGGCCATTTCCTCAGACGCAGATTGTTCAACGAAACCCGCATATATCAGCAAGCGTCGAGAGACGACTGCACACGTTGTCGTACTGGCCCGCCTTCCTTTGGTTTTCACTCAGCGCCAGGGCTCAGGCCTCGGGTTTGAGGGCTGCAGCTTAAACGGCTCTTTTCCGTGGATTGAAGACTAGAACTCTTAGGGGAAGAGGCAGCATGGGCGTGGATGATTTCTAACGTGTTACTGTCGATAAACAGTTTGCCGAAGCAACAAAAACACCGATACTGAGAGCGTGGCTGCACCGTGCTGGGCTTGAGGAACGCTGTGGCCGCCCCTACCTTCAATATCAGCTCCCATCGTTAACGTGCATGCATTCAGACGCCGTGCACACGCACAAACAGTCGCTGTCAGCTGACACGGGCCAGAGACCCAGCCAATCGGCCGTCCGTCTGTTGCCCTGGACAGTCAGTCGCTGCCCTTAGCAAACCCCATGGCCCTCTGGGACAGCGGAGAGGGAAAGGGGGGGAGGGCGGGCGCTGATGGCGGCTATGGGAAAAGTGTACGTGACAGACAGACGAGAGCCAGAGTCAGACTCTGGCAGAAGACGTCACAGCCTCTCTATCGTCTCTGGACTCTGTCAGCTGTCTGTAACTGTCTCCCTTTGTCTCCCCATACATATCCTTTAACCTCGGCCCCTCGAGTGCCATCTCTCTGTCCCGTCTGTCCCAGTCAATTTGAAACTCTGCGCTCTGACAAAGACCCTGCACATCCGATCACATCCTCCATGGAAGCATCACACCCTCATCCCTCCATCCTCTACAGCCATGACACAGTTGCATAATTGCATTTGGTAAACGATGTGACCCCCCCCCCCCCCCCATCTGTTATGTCTGGGGCCGAAGAGACGAGATATCCAGACAAACGATTTCAGTGTTTTGTTTCTGCGCTGTGGAACACACAGTACTCACTTTCATGTGTTCTTTCAAACGGACGAGTAAAAAAAACAAAAACAAATTCCTTTCAATCAATGATTCAATTTGCAGGCTTGTCGTTTCAATCCTGAGAAATGCCAGATGACGTTATCTTCATTTTATCCTCCTCTATCAGCTGCGTTTGTGTGCGTTTCACCCTCACTGAGCTCATTGTTTCTGGGCAGCCGAGGGTTTATCAGAGCGCGGCACCGAGCCGGCGCTTTGCTGTGGGCGCTTCTCCCACAGCGTCAGGTGTCACATGATGGTGAACCAGCCTCACAAAGCCGGGGCGCCGCGTGGCACAGGACCTGCTGGATCCTGGACGCACGTTCACGGATGAATGTCAGAATTCCATTGGTCCGAGCTCCTCAGAGGTGGAAATGTGCTCATTAGTCCTCTGTGGAGTTATGCTGTTTATACCTTTGTGCTTCTGATCAGGCAAAAACCAAAGGAGGGTCAGCATCTACAGCGCCGAGCGTTCGCTGGGTTTGCTCTGTGTTGTTATAGCGGAGTACGGTCTGGCTTACTCTGACCGCACCTCAACAGTACGTTCACCAATTCGCTCAAGAGCGTCTGTGCCCAGAATTCCAAGAAGAGACGGGCGCAGCCTTTGTTGTGCACATGCATCGACGCGGTGGTTTCCAGCTCAACACCAGGGTTAGTTTGAAGGTCATGAACAGAGGGGAGCGAGCTTAAATCAGAGAAGGTGTTTTCTCTTACAGGGGCGGAGAATTAAACGTGTTGTGTCCCCGAGTCAAAAATACCAGTTGGAATTGGCAAGCTCAGAGATTTTCCATTGGCTCCGCTTCCCTGAGAGGTTCTCCCTCTTTCCTCTCTCTGGCTCTGAACCAGGCTCTGCTTTCTCTTCATTGTACAGTTTTATCATTTTATCTTTCCCTAGACAACATGTGAGGATAAGCCCTTCAAATACACACTCAACAAAACGGGGGGGGGATAGGATGCATGAAGGCAGCGTGGTAGCAAAAAGAGGAAATGGCCATTTCCCTCCGCTTTCCTATTTCCTTTATTTTGTCCCATAATGTGGGAGGGAGATTACCGAAAAAAGGGAGATGAAAAAACAGAGGCTGCAAATGCAAGAAGAACAGGAGAAAGGGGGAGGGAGGAGGAAAGGCACGAGAAAAATAAAAAATGCATCAAGAGCTGGAGCCGGCAGGAAGCCGCCCGCAGGCTTAAGTGCAGGGAAATTAACATCAAACTGTCTCTAACTACGCTGCTCGCCACAAACAGCCTGCAGAAGGGACGGGAAGCTTCACGTCGTGTCGCTACCGTCCAGGTGGAACCTCGTCCAGGTTTGGATTTCACAGAGAATTTGTTAAATGAAGGCCAAGGTTTGCCGGCGTGCGGCGGCAGACTCACCGCAGCTGATAAGTGCTACGGACTGGAATTGGATGTGGTGAATTAGAACGGAGCTGAGGTGCTAATGGCCCAAGACTAATGAGGGCACTTAAGCCAATTAGAGGGAGTACAACTACCATCCCTCAACCGGCTTCATCACTCCATTTGTCTCGTTTTATGCCCACTCCCCCGCAAAGCCAACAGATCTTATTAGTGGGAAAAATGGCGTCCAGCCGACCGGTGCACAAAGGCCGCAGATATCCGAGGGGTGTGGCTGTGGGGACGCGGCAGGGGACGCCCCCCCGACAGAAAGGCTAACTGCAGGTAAACTCAGCTCTTCACTTGTAGCGTGCGGCATCAAGGCCCCCAGTGTGAGCGAATCCCTGCAGCGTGGGTGGGGAGAGGAGGCAACCCAACACTGGTGGGCCGGCGCTGGCTGCAGTGAGCAGCACAACTGATCGATTTCATTGTGTAGATTAGATTTGGGCAGTGCACATGATGGTGGGGGTGAGGGCCGTTGGCGGTGGCGATCGTAAGGCGCCTACTTGGTCTTCTGGAGTCTGCCTGGGCCAACCTCCACACACACACACACACTCAGAGAGGCTGGGGGGGATATGGAGGCTGGCTGGGGGTGCAGTTAGGCAGCTGTTAGCGTTTCAGAAAAGATTAGCACCAGGTTCAACTGTAAACAATGAGCTCATTCTCTCTGCGAGGGTGCCGCGCAACACACCACATCTGTTTTGGAACAAGCGCTCTTATTCAAGGCCCACACTGAGGTAATCCACACCACTCTTGTAAAAGTCTAACAGGGAAAAGCGCCGGAGACCTCAGCGTCCTGCCGTGTCCTGAAGTGCCGTGCGTTGGCTTTTTAAAGTGTACACGCATCGCTCGAGACGACTGAGGAAACAACGATCAATAAAACAAGCAGCCTCAGCTCTCATCTTTCAGAATGTCAGGGCTTTGGATGGAGGCCCACCGATCACTCCCTTTATACTCAAGCCCCCAAAAGGAAATATTCAAATACATTTTTACATCAATAGCTTCTACACTTGTCCCTCTGCTGGTACGGCGGCATCGTCTATGTGGTCGTTACACTGACCAGGTCTGAAGTGGTCAGGTCTTAACAGCCCCCGGACCGAGCAGCAACCAGCAGCAACCAGCAGCTACCAGCAACAACCAGCAGCTACCAGCAACAACCAGCAGCTACCAGCAGCTACCAGCAGCAACCAGCAGCTACCAGCAGCTACCAGCAACAACCAGCAACAACCAGCAGCAACCAGCAGCTACCAGCAGCAACCAGCAGCAACCAGCAGCTACCAGCAGCAACCAGCAACAACCAGCAGCAACCAGCAGCTACCAGCAGCTACCAGCAACAACCAGCAACAACCAGCAGCAACCAGCAGCTACCAGCAACAACCAGCAGCAACCAGCAGCTACCAGCAGCAACCAGCAGCAACCAGCAACAACCAGCAGCAACCAGCAGCAACCAGCAGCAACCAGCAGCTACCAGCAGCAACCAGCAGCTACCAGCAGCTACCAGCAACAACCAGCAGCAACCAGCGTATGTGCCCAGACTGATTGTGGACGTTGTCTTTTAAAACAACAGACCGAGAGAAGGAGTAGGTGTGCTGGAGCCCAAAAATTAAAAAGTGTAAAATGTTGACTTCTCCTCAGTTTTGAGTCATGTGGTCCTTGTCCTTGTGTGTGTGTGTGTGGGTCACACACACACACTTAGGAGCAGGTGGCACCCAGGTGGGGGCTGCTGGGTTGGCGGCTGAGGATTGGTGGGCGCTGCCCTTTCACCATCCACGGGCCATCTGCCTCGGCCGCCGCTGACAGCAGAGGGACGGAGGAAGAAAATGCCACCGCGGTTTTAGACAGAAAACAACCCACTGATGGCGTGTTCATTTTCACCACCATCCTCCACTTCAGGCCTGACGGCGGCAGTAAACGTGATTGGAGTCCAGCGTTTTTAGTGTCTGTTCTGCAGCACGGACTAAAGTGCAGGGACTGGCCCCGCCCCCGTCGAGACTTGATGTCACACTCTGCCAATTTAATTTGGCAAAGCAATTTATGGAATAGTTAATTGCAACACTGCTCTATTTAACATTCAAATGAGCTCTGGAAGTCGTCCTCAGTCTCGTGACCTCAGGAATGTCACGGGGGCTCCTTCGATTCTGGGGTGAGTTTTGACAGTCTCCTCTCTGCTGTTGCTTCCCTGGCCTTTCATCTCGCACATCAAAGCAGCGTTTCCGTGCGGTCTGCTGGCGGCCCGTGCTGATGAGGCCACACCTGGCTCTCTCACAGTAAAGAAGGAGAATGGAAGAAATAAAACGGGGGGCTTGTTGCGGTGCTTAAATCCGTCTCAGCTTTCTCTGTCTTCCTCCCATCGGAACGAGGGAGTGTGTGTGTGGGGGGGGGGGCTATGAGCTATTTACGAGGAAGGTCACGCTGAGAGGGCATGGCAAGGAGCCAGCAGTGTCTCTCTCTCTCTCTCTCTCTCTTGTCTTTCTTTTATCCTCTGCTCTCTCCCAATGTTGAAACTTTCATTCCTGCAGCAGTCTTCAGATTCTTCCAAAAAAACACACTCGTACTCGTTCTAGCTTCATTTTTCCTCTGAATGGAAACAGTGTCATTAGGTGACCTTAGTGAGAACAGGAAGTGGCGTGGGAGCTCAGACAGGAAATGATGCCGGCTGTTGACCAGAACAAGGACGACCGGCGCAAGAGAGGGAATCACACAAGATCTGCACAGAGCCACGACCTCCGAGTCCTGATCTGAGAAATGAGGGATGGAGGGATGGATGCAGGGATAGAGGGAGGGATGGAGGGATAGAGGGAGGGATGGAGGGATGGACAGAGTCTGGTCAGGAGCTCAATAGTAACGTGTGCAGTCTAGCCAGGAGGCTGGAGGCCCAGACTGCAGCTGTCGCACCCTAACCCTCCACCCCACCCCACCTCTCTCTCTCTCTCTCTCTCTCTCTCTGCAGGTCTGAGGAGCGCCCAAGCCTCACCATCAGCGAGACCTCCACCCCCTCATCTCCGACAGCCCCACCCGCCCCCACTCGCACACTTGAAACTCAAGAGAGCACTCGAGCCGCAGCAGGAGAGGGTTAGATTGGGTGTGAAATACGTTCCGTGACTTTCAAACAAGGAAGGAGTGCCGTGGCATCGCTGGCGGTGCGGGCGAGCGAGAGCACCTAGCGCGGGGCTCTCCCTTTGATGTTTAATTTAGAGAGAGAGAGAGAGACAGTGGAAGTGTCGAGTGTGCTGAAACGCCACTGTTTTCCATCAAAGGCTTTGGGTTTCCTCTCCTGTTCATTTATTCACCAGCAGTGATAAGGGAGACTGCAGGCGGGAATACAGAGTTTGAGAGAAAAGGCTCTGGGACAGTGAATAAAAAAGACGAGTGGTGGAGGGAAGCGATATGGGGGTGGGGGGGGGGGGGCAGAGGGAAGCAAGGGAAGTGAAATGGCGTTCTTCAAGAGGCTCTGGCAGAGGGTCGAGTCACATCAGCTTTTTCCACCGTCTTCCCTTTCATCCCCTCTTCCTCTTATTAGCCTCTCATGTGTTTGCACCCCCCCCCCCCCGCTCACTCTGTCACTCTTCCTCCAACCTAGCCTCTCATGTGTTTGCCCCCCCCCCCCCCCGCTCACTCTGTCACTCTTCCTCCAACCTCTCCATCGCTCTTTCGCCTCTCCTCTGCTGGGTGAGAGCTGTGTGCCAGGCGGAGGAAGCAATTAAAAATTAATGGAAGCTGAGTGATAGAGAAACCTGCAGGGGCGTGCAGCAGCAGCACGCCACTCACGCCGTTTCCCTCTTCTTGTCCTCCACCTTTTGGCTTCACCGTCAGCCTGGACGAAGCGACACCCAAACGCCGACCAGATGCCCAACCCAGACGCCCGTGCTCCGACGGCAGGTTGAGTTTTTATTTTCAGCCGTGCGCGTTTTGCTGATGTTTTTTTTTTTGGACTCTCACAGTTGGTTTCTTCCACTTTGCTTTTAACCCACACGTGTAGACAAAACAGAATTCAATACAGCGCACGTGCACAAACAGGATTGGGGGGGGGTTGTGTTAGCAGTCAAAACAAGGCGCTGCATCTGGTTTGGACTGGGAAGCGTCACCCTTGTTAAACGCCCGCTCTTCAAAACACAGCGTCTGCAGCCGCCCGCCAACGTCCTGCGATGAGCGACCGTGCACGCTGATGTGTGTCGGCAGGTGACTAACGGCGTGTCCCTGTGAGTGGTATCCTTTTAAACGCCTTCCCTTGTTTCACGCAACTCACATGCTGACCTCAGCGCTAACGTGTCTGTGGTGCAACACAAGTGTCATTACTGCTCACGGCTGCGCCACATCTGTGGGTGTAACAGCAGCTCCAACTCACATTGGCTCCTCGCCGCAGCTGCAGCAGGTCATTTTATGTGGAGCCGCTTTGTTTGGTCGCTACATGTCCTCAGAGCTTCCCACCGTGTTTTGAAAGAGACGAAGGACCGGCTCCAGCTCCAGGTCGTATAATAATCAGTTATTACAATCGTTGGTATAAAAACACGTTGCCTTGTTTGTTAGTACTTCTTGTACCACGGTGCTGTACTGGAGCTGATTCTGCTGCGCTGGTTGTCGGGTTGTTCTCAGTGAAGGACATGACCTCTCACCCCTGCTCTGTGATCGGCCCTAACACACACACACACACACACACACACTTGGGGGGCAGCGGCCACGCTATCGTGCTTATTTGCATTCCGAGGAGCTGGATGCAGACCGTGCTCCGCTACACACACACACACCCACGCCCAGACCCTTGACCTTGATGAACTCCTCCCCAGCTGATGCATCCCCAGAGGTGAACGACTGGCCCTTTGTTCCGAGCGAGGCCGGCCGTCCTCGGTGGGAAGAGCATCCTCCTCCTCTTTTGTTGATGATGAGGATTTAAATCCTGAACTAGCCTGTGCAACATTCTTCTGCTTCAGAGGAACAAAATGTGAACTTTGCTTCTCACTGTCTCGCTGGAACTTAAAACAACAAGACTTCCTCCAACGCGGCCTCGCGCGTTGGTTTAACGGGGGCAAGCGTCCGTCCGAAAACGACCTCAATCATCTTGGTCTTAAAAGCGCTGGTATGGTGAAGAACGAATTTTTAGCCTCGTCTCAGTTGTTTGTTTTTAAAATAGATGGTCAGAGGAGGCTAATGTGAGGCTTAGTGTTCTGCTGCTGGCAGAGCTGCTGTTTTACAGCCGTGTGGCTTTGAGCTGCTCTGTGGAGCACGATCACGCTAACAGCGGGAAAAAAGCTGTAAGATACAGAGTTCAACATAGCAAGGCCTCGTTGCGTGCACGCGCTCGACATTTTGTAGGTCACAGCAGCACCACTGCTACGTGGAAGATAGCAGAAACATGTGGTTACACCCTACTCCATCTCACAGAGGCCTGTGGTGGGCGGCCATTTTGGTTAAACCCACGTTGGTCTGCGCTGGGGGTTTCGCTACCGCACCCGTCCCCTCCCCTCCCTCTCCCCAACGCAGCTCGTCCCTCCCAAAACTACCACACAAATCTCACTTTACACCGTTTGAAAACAAGCCACATGTGCGCGAGCGAGGCCCCTGCTGCCGCCGGAAAATTACAATGATGTACTGAATTCTGTATGTAACATGACTAACCTGCACGGACACTTTGTGTTTTACTACAGCTCCGGTGCGAGCTATCGTGGTGCGGAAGGCTGCATTTCTCCAAGCATGTGCAGTGTGTTATGAAGGTGAAAATGGACAGCAGCTGTGACATCTAACATGGTGTTGTGACTACAGAGGGATAAAAAGCACACTCACCTATAGGTGGAAGACCACAGCAGGAACGCCCCGCGGAACCATGCAGGAGAGAGAGAGAGAGAAGGCAAAAGTTAGTCCAAACGTCTTCAGGCCTCAGAACATCAGAACGATCCTGGAGTTGTATGACGCTTCACTGTCTCTCTGATGAAGCACTTTTCCCTGTTTGCACCCGGATTCAGTCTCTGAGGCGTTTTGACCACTTGTGTCAGAGGTGAGGGTTTTTCCCTCCTTTCTTTTCATTCTCTCATCTCAAGACACGCAGCTGCCTCGCTCTCAGTAGTGGTTTTATATTTTCCCTGCACTTGGCTTAAGTGACATGGCGGAAGGGGCCTGTAAAATTCCAGACAGCCTCATTAAAGCGCAGTAATTGCTTTACGAACAGCAGCTCATAAAAAGGCCCCACTGCCCCATCTCTTCCTAGAAAAGGCACAACGGTGGGGGGGCATGAGATGGCATGGGGGGGTTAGGGGTATGGGACAATGGGGGGGACCCCAAGTGCTGGCTGAGAAGGTGGGATTGGGGGTGTGTGCTTGGCTCAATGGTTCCTCAAATTCCCTTCCTTCCATCTTTTCCCCTGACAGGACGCTGAGCTTCAGCCAGTCCAGAAACGTGGTACCAGCCTTTTTCACGAACTCTTCACACCCACTGCCACGCTCCTGCACCAGCAGATACCTACGCTTGTGGGTGCACTAATAATTAGCCGTGCATGCAGAGTGTGAGCACCCACACAGATTGGCTCCCAACGTCTAAAAAAACCACGCTCACAACTGACTCTGCCACAACTTGATCTCCTTTGTGGAGAGGCTATGACCCCCCCCCCCACCGCCCAGCACTGCAAGTCCCACTCCTCTCTATTATGTCTCACCCTGCCTGATACTACCCCCTCTCTCCGACATATAACCGGGGACCTATAGGCAAAAAAATGGCGTGCCCTTTATTGCACCAATTAATGAGGTAACAAGGGTGAAACTTCACCAAATGTGTTTGTTTTTCACACCTGGAGCCTCCTAATGGCCTTCTCCCCTGCAACCCCTCTTTTTGCATAATGACGCCAGTTGACAAACCGTTCTTCTCATGCTAATCCCGACTGCAGCGGAAGCAGTAGCATGTCTGAAAAACTTGAGAATGCATCCTTTCCTCCTGTAGAGTCTTTTAAACAGAGATTGACACGATTCCCAGAGAAGAGTCAAACACTTTGAATAATCAGTCAGCTTTCAATGGACGTCAGTAAAAGTGAAACTGAGGTGCCAGATCAAATGAATTAACATTTTAACAACAGCAAAAAGAGGAAAGGAGATATTTTGAGGTGGAGAAATCCTTCAGGTTTCACTTTCACATGCTGATTAATCACTTAAGAAGATTGTGCCCTCCCACTGCAGCCCCCTCCCCTCGCCAGCCCTGATGCTCCTAACAGGATTGGCCTGGCTAATGTCTCTCCGCTTAGCATATTTCAAGCCTGGCTGAAAAGTGGCATGTTTTCATCTGAAAAGGCAGATGAATCGCAAAGACAAAAGACAGATAATAGCGCTTGACTTTCTCTTCTGGGGGGGTAGGGTTTGTTCCAGTGAAGCTTTGCCCCTTCATTTGCTTTTCCTCACTACCCAGCTTCCCCTGTGTAGTCGGCACAAGCCAGCAGGGGGTCCCCACTTTCTCTGCAACTAAAGGGATTAGATGTAATTGGGACAAAAGCACCGTCTTCAAGCTTTTTTTTTTTTTGTTAGCCAGGCCCCTCCCTCTTTAACAGGCCACTAACTACAGTCTGCTCCTCTGCAGGAATCTTATCAGCTCTGACTCGTCAGATTTGTTCTGCTTGGCGTCCTTTCTGAATTCCACATGCATGGGAAAAAAATTGTTTAAAAAATTGCTGACTCAACAGGGAAAAATATCTCAAATGCTCTGAATCTGGCACTTTCCCGAGGAACTACTTCAAGCCCATCTGGGAAAAAAAAGAAAATCCCTCTGCGATTTTGCATCTGAGGTTAAGAATACATGTCAGAGTGGGAAACATTTCATTTATCTGTAACATTTCCACTTGTCCGGCTGTTATTTCTGCTTTGTCTAGTGCTGGTGGCGCTGAGAATGCTCACATGTTTCCTTTCTCACCATTTTATCTGACGTGTCTGTAAAGCCCTGTCACCCATGAAGCGATGCCACTGAGGCCAGCGTAGAAGGCCGGGGATAATGCCGGGACGGAGACCAAGATGCAGGTTCTCAGCTGTAAGGAATGCGTGTTGTTTCACATTATCTGTCAGAGGTCTTACGTGGCGGCTTTCGCCTGCCGTCAGCTGATGTCCACGGCAAAATAATCGAATGTGCATTGAATATTGCTGCAACATCCTCCGTGTAAACTTCAGCATGCACTCTGCTGGAAGAAATCAATAAATGATGCAGAAGACACTCTGGTCGGTTTGTGATAACAACCTGCTGACAATAATTGTTTCTACCCTGTTTTTGCAGCAATACTCCCTTCGAGGCGACGAGCGAGCGGCGAATCAGAGGTCCTACGCCCTCTACCACTGAACCTCACCCCCGCGGAGACCCATTAAACAGTGCAAAAGTCAGGCTTACTGGGTTGCCTTTATGGCTGCCAGATGGCATGAGAGGGGCCTAAGCTGCCTATGAACTAGCCTCCACCCCTGTAAAACAGTGACCAGTTGACCCTGGGGCCATATAATCCTGGCGTCTAAGACAACAAGGCTCCAAGCATCGAGCCACAGTCAACTCCAGTGAAGTCACCTGAGGAAGCCGGCCTCCCCTTTCACCCCCGCCCCATCTCAGCAGTGATTGGCGGTTCTTCTCATCTCGAGGGTAAAATGGCGGGGAAATCCACAACATACGTGGATTCTGCTCTTCTTGTAGAACGTGCTGGATGTGACTCCAGAATCTCATTTTAAACGGCCGCCTCGTTATTGCTGCGTGCAACTGCATGTTTTGCTTTTACTGCAGTAGAGATTACTTCAAATATTTACGCCACATAATGGGGTTTGCTGCTTATCAGGAGCTCCAATTGACGACGCCAATTGATAAAGGAGTGTATTCCACGGGCTAGCCTCTGAGGGCTAATTTCCACGTGTCACAAAAAGTTCACGACCCCTCATGACCTCCTCGTGAACGGCCAAAGCCACCTCTTGATTGACTTTATGGTCTGGACCACTGTAAAAACGGAAAAAAAGGAGAGGGGGGGGTGACTGCGTCTGGCCTTTTGAAAGCAGCCTCTCTCTGCAAACACTATCTTGAGAAGTAATCAAGGGAGGGACACTTAAAGGCTCAATTGCACCAAATGTCCTTTAATGAGCAGAAGTCACAGCCTGTCTTAACAGATTTTAACGGCATGAGAGCCCTGGCCAGAGAGGTCAGAGAGGTCAGAGGGGGCTCAGGTTGAACAACAGGCCAAAGGAAAAGTTTGGGCTGTAACCGCTAAAAGCCCATGATGGTACAGGCTGGGAGGTTAGAGCTGAGGCCCTAAGAAAAAAGGCTGTTGTGTCTCTGGCTTAACCCTTTTAACCCTTTTGAGAAAGGAGGTTGTTGTAGAAGAAGAGGTGTGGAGGCCAACGTAGTCAAGGCCAAGTGTACATCAAGGGAGGAAAAAAAACAAATGGAAACTGGATTTCTTTGCAGCAAATGAGGAAACTGAGGTTTCAGGATGCTGTGAGGCCCTGGTGTCGGGCTGGGGTTGATCTGGCAGGACACAGCTTATCAGCCAAAGAGGGGGTCTGCCTCCAAACAGGCAAACACCACTGACCACACACTAAAAAGAAACTGGAGTCAGGAGCAAATTTAATGGGAGTTTATTCTATTTATCGTCACAGTCTCTTTTGTCCATCCTGTTCCCTTAATTCCACTCCTTTCTCCTCACATCTGGAAAGCAGAACTGGTTTCCTTGCCATTCCCCCTGCATGCACACACACACACACACACTGACGTCATGAGGACCACTCTGCTTGATGGGAAGCATATGAGCTAGAAAGGAACATTGGAGGAAGGGGGTGTTGTCACCAGAACACACAATTATCTGCCAGAACTCTACAGAAACTCACTTTTTCCAGGCCCTTTTTTCTTATCATACACGGCTGCTGCTGCTGCTACTTTAAGATGGCCAGACATCTGACTCTTCCCTTGTTGATTGCAATGTAATCCCAATTATTAAATCACGTGGACACAAGTCTTTTGTCCCTTGGCTCCAATCTTCTGTGTGATTAAACAGGGGATCCAACATCTGCTCCATAGATGTAAGATGCTTCTAACAATTAGTGCATCCTGCCCATGGCTGGTGACAAAGGCTTTTAATAAAAGGCCAACAGCTGGAATCGTAGCGTGCGGCTTTGAGAGCCTCCTTTAAGAAGCAGGGATTGCTGGCTCTGCATGTGGAACTTGGGAGCAGATTTATTTTTGCACTCGTCCCTCTTGCAAAACAGAACAGGGGGGATGTTGATGAACTCCTCCTGGATCTGGCAGGACGATGTATCGCCTGCCTCCCCACCATTTGTTGGCTAACTCTTTCCATAGCGGCACCAATATCAGAGCCAACACAAACCCCCCCCCCCGTGTTGCTCTCCTCTGTTTGGGCGTTTGCCACCACCACCACCAGCACCACCACCACCACCACTAACATCTCCATGGTTGACACAACGGGGGGATGAAAAAACATTAACAAGGGAGAAAATAACACTAAAAGTGGATCCCTAAAATACATGATATGATAAAAGCGATAGAGCGAGGAATATTATCAACGCCGATTTAAATTCACACCTGCTTAAAAATGACACAAATAATATCTGTGATAAATGTATAAATGCATTTCTACATCAGTGTGGTATTCCTTTATCCAGTTGCTTTTGCATTTACTCGTTCCCTCCTCCCTCCTTTTACGCATCTATGGTTTAACTCAGGACGCTAACACCATATTGGCGCCACCTGCCACCAGAAAAAAAGCTGAGAAGGCTTGAAATGGCCAGTCACGCAAACACGAACGGCCGACTGCACGGTCCGGCGCTCACATACGCCGCCGCCATACGCATCAGCACCAGCACTGTGCATCTGAACGAGAGCGAGTGGTAAACAACAGCGAGAACAAAACAAGCAAAAACAGGAATCCGATTTAAGTAGTAAGCAGGGCGAGGTGGTGCTGGAAATGAATTGTGCGTACTTTGCAGTTGGTATATAAGCCCTTTCGTGCTGAGGAACGATTACCTAGTTTGCAGCGCTGGTAATCTGAAAAGCAGCTTGGAGAGAGTTTTTAAAGACGCAGCAGCGGTGGCAGCCTGTCCTCTCTCCCCCCGTCCGACGTGGGCCGGCCGCACACGGCCGCTGAGCAGAACCGCACAGAGGTGCAACTCACAAAACACACAGATCCAATCGAAATACAAAGTGCTTTGAAAAGTAGGTCAGCCAATGCAAGTCGGTCCCCCACGCACACGATGGGCCTCCCACGTGTGGAGCGTCAGTGTGGAAACGCTGAGTGTCCTCGTCCAACAGGATGAAAACACAGAGATTCGTTAAGAGCTTGTCAGAAATCTGGCAGCCGTGTTGGTGGTGCTTCCACGGCCACGGCACCATGTGACCACACTGTCAGCCCAGGAGACAGAACGGGCTTCGTGTTTGAGGCGTTGACCTTCGCATTTCTCAAAAAGATTCTATAAGCTGTGGCTGAATCCAAGAAGAACAGGATCGTTTTCAAGGTCAAAAGAAGAAGTGGGAAACTGCGCCCTCCTTTGAAGAGGGTGAATTTATTTGCTTTAATTCAACCTGTTGCTGCCGTTTAACGTGATTCATAACAATTCCCAAATGATGTGACATCTCTTTTCAGCAGTATGATAAAAACAAGGTGGCGTGCATACGTATGCCTTAATAACCCTTACGTAACGCTCACACAATAGCAAAGCTCGCCCCGTTATGTTTTTTTGTTTCCAAAACAGAAGAACAGAATGAGAGGGGGAGAAAAGGGGGGGTTGGGAGGGATGGAGGCCGAGGCCCACATCTGGGTAATTGGGGCTGACAGGCCTCGGATCCTCCCTCCCAACAACAGGACTCTCAGAGAGCAGGGGGAGAGGGTTGCCCCACCGCGGTGGGCTCTGTGGGCGGACATGAACCTGCAGGGAGTCCGTGTGTTTGTTATCAGCAAGTTGGACTGTTTCTAAAGTCGTTGCTGCGGGTCATTGTGTCACCAGCTGTCCTCAGTACCTGTGCAGACAAATGTGTTGTTCCTGCAGCCCAAACCAGACTTGGACTCTTCTTGTTTAAGTTGATTACTCGCTGGCAGCCTGCTCGGCGCTGGCGTGATTCCAGCGGCAGGTTGTCGTGTTACACTGGGCCCTCACGAGCTCCCAGTGACGCCGGTGTCATATCTGGCAACGCAAATTACAGGAAACCTAATTTATCAAGTGAACGTCTGGCAGCCAGTGGAACTTGGAAAGATAGTAAACAGTAATCACGTGGATTCATATCTTGAATGGAGAAGAGGACTTGGACCCAGCCATGGACGCGTTCTGTCCTTTCCCCGACGTTGTCAAAATAGTCCAGTTCGGTTCTACCAAGCTAAGCACGCTCAGAGCCTGTGGGACCCTGCGGGTGGGAGAGAGTGTGTGTGTGTGTGTGTGCACGTGCACATGCACGAAAAAGTGCATTCAAGTGAACTGTGCGGCATGGGCACTGAGGCACGCTGTAATGTGGGGGGAGAGGAGAGGAAAAAAGAGAGCAAGAGAAGAATGGATGAGAGAGGGAGAGAGCGAGAGGGGAGAGGGGCACAGTGAGCTGGATGGGTGGATGGGAAAGAGAACGAGAACAGAGAGACGCTCTGGTCAGGCACGCGATGCTTGGCTGGAATCAGGTCAGGCCCACATGAGGCCTCCCTCGCACACACACACACACACACACACACACACACACTCAATAAAAAGGGTTCCACACAGCAGCTGAACTACATTATATGGAGCTGGAAAGGACCGTTTAAAGCCACAGTGCATCATCTTGGTAACACAATGTTGACAATTCCGAGACTGGAGCGGGACTGATGAAGAACGTGGGTATCAGTGATCTGTTGGTTGAGAGGATGAAGCTGTGATGCAGTACGAACACGTGGTGAATAAATCACTGCGTGTGTGTGAGTTTGTGATTAACTGGACAGGGAACGACTAAACATCACAGAATAAACTGGTGTTGGTGCTTGAGGTTGAAGGGATCTGAAATCTTGGGGGTGTGTCCTGCACCAGAGCCTGGTGCGTGGGTCAGAGACATAGAGACAGAGACATAGCCTGGACAAAGTGCAGTGGCTTAGATGTAAGACGAGGAAATGTGACACTGGGTGTGAAGATAAAAATAGACGGCGCAGACCCATACACGTATATAGACAGCGCTACTAGCCCAGCGTGTTTGAAAGCGGATCCCAGCAGGCACCTTCCGGCCTCCTCGTTACCACCTCTTCACGTCGGGACAGGCTAATTACTGGCCCTGTCACTCTTTGGTCTCCGGACAAGAACACGTCCTGCTGACCGGCGACCGGACGGACGACCGCTTTAATTAAAGCCGTCTTCAGGAACTGACCCCGCGGCCCCTCCCCCGACCGAGCCTCCATCTCGCTGTCCCACAGACAGTTGACCTCGAGCTGCCATCTCGTCTCAACTGAAACTGGAGCCGGCGGCTGGCGGGCCGGCTGGTAACCAGAGAGCAGGTAGTGGGCTGGACATAAGTCATCACCACGAGACGATGTGCCTTTGATGACAACAGCGGGATCGTGCCGGATCACGTCTCTGACCTCCTGAAGCGGCCATCAGCTGAGCATCAGCTCTGGGTTTAAGGTCCACAGTTTGTTCAACAGATGTTTTAGAGCCAAACTTTTCAAACTGATTTTTTTAGTCATCACCATGAAAATTCAAAATCAAAACTCTTCAAAAAATCCAGAAACTCCAAAGGCCAACAGTCAGTGACAGAAGCTTGAATGACAGTGCAACGTGTCCTCCGAGGAGCCGCCACGTGAAATGATTTTCTCTTGACATTCAGCTTTTAGCGTTAGCTAACACCATCAGATGAGTCTGTGGTGATGAATCGACACAGGGCGTGTTCAGTTTCAAGTTCCCATTTGCAAGAAACGCTTGTTTCATTTTCTCCGTTCGGGAACAGCAGCGATGTTCAAACGACGCTTTCTTAGCGTTGGCTAGGTTTAGCACATGGCGGCGCGAGATGGTTCGGCCATATTGCCGGTGGCCTCAGAGTGAACTGGGCGGCCGTGTCTGGTCCGCCACTACCCACTACAGGTCATCGTGTGCCGCCCTGAGCGAGCAGATAATAAACGTTGGTCGCTACTTCAGATCGGAGAAGAGAGAGAGAGCCTCTCTGGGGTTGGTCTAATCCGGCAGCGAAACAAGCCTGCCATGTGCGTGTGTGTGTGTGTCTCTGTGTGTGAGTCATGTTAGCACGCAGCAACAATGGAAGCCAAGCCCGGCCCGCCAGCCAGGAAGCAGTCGCTCCGATTTAGTCCAGGAAGACTGCGTTCGCTTAGCAACCACATTACCGCTCCAATCACTGCAGCAGCATTCAGGATAATGTGGGGCCAGAGAGCTGTGGCGTGTGGAGGCGGGGCCACAGACTCACAAGCGAGCATGCACACACACACTAGTCTGATGCCTCTCCTGCTTAATGCCGCACCTCCTTCCAAGCATAAAAGGAAGTAGAGTAGTTTTTCATACACGGCTGCTTGGCCTTGATGCTCGAGCTACTTCACCCTCTCTGAGCGAGCGAGCGAGAGAGAGAGAGAGAGAGAGACACTGTCTGGCACCTTGAAACACACACTGAAGTAAATCCATTATCACTTTTCCCCTCCCTCTCTCTACGCCGCAGAGGTGTCTGACTGTCTGCGGCTCCCCATCACACTCACAGACCGAAATAGAAATGTCCGTGGTCGCTGCTCGCTGGCGCTGGCGGCGTCCTGGAGCCCTCACACACACACACACACGCAACACTTTAAGCCATCCTATCCTGGACCTCAGCGCTATTTTTGCAATAAACAGTCAGCGGCTGAGTTTCCAGCTGAGCCGAATTAACACTCTGAATGGGACTTTGTACGACACGCCCCGCACGCCGCGTATATGTGGGCGTCGCAGGTATTGAGTCATAGCTACGACGCCGTAAAGCCCAGAGGTCAGGGCGGAACAGTCAGGTCACGGCAGCAGTTAGCCCCAGTATCAAGGGCAGAGAATGCCGTGTCTTTACTATCACAGCTGAGGGCTAAAGACACGGCTCAAAGTTCAGCTGCACTATTGTATGGAAACACACACACACACACAGAGCAAATACAGGCCGGCCTGAGCAGGGTTAACAGACTCGAAGCGGCAGCTAGATTGTGTCTGGCTATCTGTTTATGACCATCTGAGTCTGTGACAGTCATGAGTTTGTTATTTCTGTCAAAACACTCTCCCTGATTGTTACCGTCCGCGAGCTAAACCTCATTTGCACTGGAGCACAATTACCTGAGGAGCTCATGTGACACAGGAATTTCACTACACACACACACACACACACACACACACAGCGTGTTATAAAATCATTTCTCTACCAAATCACCAGCCAGGTTTCACACGTCAGGCTGTTTTCCTGCTTTCTGTCACCGCCAGTGTTCCCAGTTCAAACAAATCAACAGAATTATAAAAGTGGATTCTTGACACCAAACATTCTGACCGTAGCAGAAGGGACAAGCTACACGAAGGAGTTTTATTTGCGGCGAGGACGTGCTTGCGAGGGCAAACATTTGCCGAGGAGGAATGACGGGAAGTAACCACGTGGGGCTTTGTTAGCTCAAATGGAAAACTTCCTTCCTCTGTTTTTCTCGAGTTCATTCACCAGGTTTTATTTGTAACTTCTGTTTCTGGCAGCTCCGCCGCTTGGACCCGGTGCACGGGGCCGCGGGGCACCCCTCCCTGGCGGGGACGCTGCTGTGAGTTTTGTTTTTAGAGGTGTTTTTTTTTGCGGGTGTATCTTTGTGAAGGCCGAGCACAAAGGGGCCCTTTGGTTCAGCCTCAACACGGAGCTGGCTGCCGAGCACATACTGGCGCTTTCCACTCCAGAGCTGGACATTTTGTTCCACTGTTGAACTCCGAGAGAGGCAGAGCCAGCGAAAGAGAGACACGGGGGAAAGAAAAAAAAGAGAGAGAGTGAGAGGCTTCACTCAGAGGGAAATCACATGGTTCGCAGCGGCGAGGGAGGAGGAGTGATGAAAGAAGGTCAGGAGAGTTCTGAAGCTTCCTTTAAACAGTATTGCAGGGGAATCGATATCTTCTTCTGCTTTAGTAGTATTTCTTCCAATACTGTCAGTCACAGTAATAATCAGTACTACAGCATATGACCAATAAAGAGGCTGATGTGTTTGTTCCAATACCAGCAGCAAGAAAATAAAGGTAACGCACGAAGCTGTGAGAGCGGAGAGGTTGTGTTGTGTCGGGAGGTCGGAGGATGTTTCCGACAGCAGGGCGGAGACGCCACAGGAAGCCAGCGTGGTGTCGAAACCAGAAGTCGAAGCTGCAGCCTCTGCGGTACGAGCGCCGACCGACAGTCTGCAGGGTTGTTGTGGCTAACAGCCGCGGCGTACTCAGAAAAGGGGAAATGGGAGGGAGTGCAGTGCAGCAGGTGAGCATGTGACCCCGCACGGGTTCAGCTGCGGGTACAGTACTGGGTTTTCATGGCCGTTGTCCACTGACAGTCACCCCACACTGGTCACATGACAACGGGGGCAGCAGGGCTTCCAGTGGAGCAAACTCTGGTATCAGCAACCTCTCTGACCCCCCCCAGTGAACTGTGGGCCAGACAAGGGACAACAGGACCACCCCTGGTAGAAAACATTGACACAATCACAGAGGGGGTCTCTGACAGAACACGTGGCTCAAACTATGGATTTGTTTTTCCTCCTTTCAGACGCTCCACCGGTTTAAAATGCTCACTTCAACAAAAAGCTCTGGCACGTGAGAGAAGCTGAGACAAAATGGCGAAGGAGCCGCTCGGCGGATGAGGAGCGTCCTGAGTTCAGCCAAATCTGTGGTCAGAACGGAAAGAAAGTTGTGCGTGGCTTCCTGTCGGCCATCTCATCCCTCTTTCCCCCTCTCTCTATCTCCCTCCCAGCCAGGTTGGTTTCTCCTCTGACTGAGGGAAGGCTAATGGACACATTAGCCGCCGGCTTGTCCCTCCGCGGCGATTAGATGGCTGTGAGGTCATCCTTTCACTTCGGCTTCCATCCACATTAGGGATCTATCATTTCATTACTGCTGTTGGAGAGGAGGAGGGAAGGCTCCATTCATCAATCCCTTCTTCCATTTATCCATCCATCCCCAAAAAAAATCAAACGTCCACTGTGGCAGAGACATTAAGGGAACGCTCTGTATCACCAATGTTAAACGTTTATCACCATTTAAGTGTAAGAAACTACAGAGTGGGCCAGAGTGACATGCTGCTTTGTTGCAGAGTACTGTGAAGAATACACACTCAGTTTCCAAACACCTGGAACACTCTGGTGTAGCGTGGACGAAGGCTGGAAGCATGTATGAAATAAAACCGTGAGCTGAGAGCGACAGCCCATGTCATGAGCAACAATTCTAATTACGAAGTCTTTTCTCTCTCTCTCTCAGTCATCACATGCTATGTGATGCAGCTTTGGGGTACTTGAGTTGAAGCACTCTTCATCGCCTTTATCTCCTGCACCTCGATGCAGGGTCTGTGTGACCAATACATGTAAAGTCATTCCTCTCAGGATCTCCTTGAACCGTCTCACAGAACGGCAGAACCCACCAACAGCGACTCTGAAAGCACTCTCAGTGTCAAGGAATTTAAGTGACTTGACTCTGTTCATTTGATAAATTGGGACAGTGACGGCTCCTGACTGGATAATGTGAAGGACGCCCAGGCCTGTGCTGCCGTTGTCCTTCGTCTTAAACATAATCTGATCCTGCTGTCGTACAGCGCTCTGAATAAAAGCCCAAGTCCCACTAGGTGTGTGTGTGTGTGTGTGTGTGTGAGAGAGAGAGAGAGGGGAAAAACACGTGTGCATTCTCAGCTGTGGATGTGTGTCTGCTGGACCTGAGATGTATTGATTGCTGCAGGAAGTGGAATCTGATGTTTCACAGCGCTTCCTGAGCTGGACGGCTTCGCCACAGATGGTGAAAACAGTGAGAGGTGGTGAGTCTGGAAGGGCAGGGGGAGGGGTTTGACACGAGGGGGGGGTAACCAGTTCACGAGAACATGGAAGGTCGAGAGAGAGAGAGAGAGAGAGAAGGTAAAACGACAAAGAGACATAACAGCTCTGGCTCTGTCCTTGGATGGAGACTAAACACTGATCGTTCTCCTCTGTCTCACACCTGCAGCCTTGTGCCATATTTCAGAGCAGCGTCTCAATCTCGACACCATCTGGACAGCGCCGCACCATTTTTAAAAAGCGACTGCGTCCGTCTGACCTGAGCTCCTAACACACACTGGATAGCGACTATGACAAACCTCACCTACATAGCCAGGGCCGACGTGTGCCAACAGGCTAATTATAGTTAAAGCCCAACAGATCGGTCGGCTCATTTAAAAGAAATAAATAGAGCAAAACTAATTATCTCCATCTGAACCAAGCCTTCCTAACCTATGGTGAAACATTAACGCTGTAGCATTTACATGTGAAATACACTCTGACCCACGTCTGCTTCAGTTTGATGCCGACTAAACTTTAAAATGTTCCTGAACCCCACCAGACAATCATAGATGTTTCTGTTGCTGCCCCTGCTCCAGCTGTGTCCTGGAAACACGCAGCATTCATTTCACCACTGCACCAAACAAATGCAAAACGTGTCCAACAGCAAACAAGCTGAGAGCATCTCCAGCTTAAATCAGAGCCACAGCAACACATTCAGGGTTTTTGTTTTCAACCTTGCTGAAAGAAAAAGTTGCAACAGCAGAAAAAAACCAAAGCTCAGGTCATGATGGTTATTATACAGTGTATGAATGGGAGGAAGAACAGGGTCTGGGGGCAGGTCTCAGTCCTAGAAAGAGGTGCTGTACAAGAGATACACACACACACACACACACCAGCAGCTGAGTAGGGCTGGAGGTGGCGTGGCAAGGTTCAGCTGCAGCCCTGACCTCTGTGTGTGTGTGTGTGTGTAAGAAGATAATTAAACAGGGCAGACAGATGAGCCCAGTGAGAAGGCTAGAGGTCACATGGGATAAGTCAGCTTGTCCAGCCCAGAGACACACACACACACACACACACACACCCCATCAGCAGATGTATATAAGAGGCCATAGTCTTTATATACACAGATCTCCTCGGCTGTTTCTCTGGAGGAAGATGCTGGGAATCCGTCTTTGTGCTGTGGGTCGGAGGTGGTTACACACGCCGCACATTACCTTGTCTTAGAGATCTACAATTACATTAATTATAGTCCGAGGGCTTCAAGAGGTCTATTGTTTGTTCTCGTGGAGTAGAAGGAGTGTGTGTGAGTGTGTGTGAGTGTGTGTGTGTGTGTGGGATGTGAAATCAATTGGCTGATCCTGGGGAGGTGGGGGACAGTCTGAGCCTGGTGGAGGCTCAGACTGAGACCTGAGAAGCCGGCGTCCATGCCAGGAGGAGGGATCCCCTTTCAGCATATTGTTTTATTTAGCATCTGCATGGCCGCCTCATTTGCCAGAGTGCAGCTGGGACGGATTAATTCAGGAGATTGGTGACTTGGAGAGGAGGAGCGGCCCCGCTAGTCTGGAGGAAGGATGTTAACCACATTATAAGCCTTTGTTTCCAACATTTCATTCCTGAGGAGTAAACTGAGCCTGCTGAGCTCTGCCCCTGCCCTGCCTCAACCCAACGGCCCTGGTTTGCTCACACACACACACACACACTCGAGTGCACCTCCACTTCCTGACAGGCTGCAGCTGAGGTGCGGCCACAGCTCACGACTTGTGTTTCTGTTTCTGCCCAAGCACCTTCACGTTCCTCCCTGCCAGTCTAAACGAATGTGACTCAACTCTCCAGTGTGACGAGCCTGAACCTGCCCCTCACCAACTGGTTTCACTGGAAGCCTCGTGATCTCGCCTCCCCACCTCCCGGGCTGGCCCGCGGCACACCTGGCCCCACAGCTCGTCTTATAAACGACTGATGTGATAAACCGGGAAAGATTATAATGGCCAATCAATCAAAGTTCAGGACAGACTTGCTTTGTTGGATCAATAGGGCAGGTCGATCGGCGTCCTGATTAATCCAGTTTGAGATTAACCCCTCCTGCCTTCGCATACAGTGACTCATTTATGAGTGTGAGCAGACAAAACAAAAGCAACGACGTGTTTGCCGGAGCCTCAAAAGCCTGGAGACAGAATCCACGGCTACAGGAGCATTCCGCTCTGAAAGTGAATATTTGGAAGTATTATGCTCCTCTAAACATGGTCCCACAGACATGGAAGGAAGGTGTTCCACCAAACCCGACTCCATTAACCATAGGTTGCTTTTCATGGAGCATTAGCGCTATTAGCGCTATTAGCGCTACCTCCCAGCTGATTTGGCCATGACGACGCTGAGCTGGGAATAAGCTAACGCTCGTTAGCCAACACCATTGTGTCGCATCAATGCAGTAAATGTATTTAACGTGTATTTACAGTTCATTGACACCATGGCTGCAACATACGACACGTGTCACCAAAACGTTCTGTGCAAAATGGCTGCCTGGTGTCTGTGTTGGTGCTGGACACAGGCCGAGCTGCGAGGTCATAAGCAGGGGGGGGGGGGGCAGCATGACTCAGGCGCTTTGGGACCAGTGATCATCCAACAGTGGAGGGGGGAGGGGAGGGGGCTATCACCTCTATCTGTCCCACAATCACAGATCCACAGCTGATACCCACCACAAAAGAGGTGACAATGGCTAGCCGGCAAGCACACACACACACACACACACACACACACACTGTCACAGAGCTCCTGGGAGCTGCCCTTCCACATGGCTGAGGCCAAGCCAGTGTGACCCAGCCCCCATCCTTTGAGGAGTCAATGCAGAGAACACATCCCAGGCCCTTGCTACGTCTATAGACAGGTACACACTTTGAAAGCACGCAACCAAATGCACCCATCCCAGCGCAGACAAAGGCCGGCTGTTTGTTTCTGAGCGTCTGGCTTTAGATTTGCCACCGAACGCTTGTTGGAGATTTTCTTCCACGACTGTCACCATTCGATCCATTTGGCACTTGGCACACTTGGCAACTTGGTCCTCAGAGCCATGGTGCCAGTTCAATCAGAAATGAGATAAACACGGCTTATTATGGGCTTGACAAGCCGCCTGCATCTGCCTGCTCTGTCTCTGCTGCCCCCCCCCACTGTCTGAGAAGGCCCACTAGTCACTGCCGTCATATTCTGGGCCTGGTGGATGTTGCGTTACACAGTGGCAGTGCAGCCGACACGTCTGTGTGTATGTGTGTGCGTGCACATGTATGTGGATTTGCACGTGATTCTGTCTGCTTCTGTATTCGTTATAAGACTGGAAAGGCATTGCGGGGGTGGGATCTGGGCTCTGTGTGGATGTCTGTGCTAAAGGATGTGTGTGTGTGTGTGTGTGTGTGCGTGCACGCAGGAGGGGGGCATCACTGTGGGAGACAGGCAGATGGGGATGGAAATGAGTAGGCAGTGAGCTCATGCTAATCTCCTCCTACAGCTTCTACAGCTGATCCAGGCACAAAACAAGCACGCACACACACACACACACACACACCCGCACAACTACAAATCATATGCTCGGCCGGCCCGGTGCACAATCACCCACCAAATGAGGCAGAGGATACCTTCGCTGTTCAAATGATTCCATGTGTCTCATGCATATTTTGTGAGATGAGCCCAAAATCTTTCACTGAAATCTTAACCACGCTGCAGCTCGCCGTTCATCACACGAACTCTCCTTTCAGTTCATCGCGCGGCCTGTGGAGGATTTTATTTTATTTTTTTGGGACCGCAGTGTGTGAGCGTGTTTGTGAGGGAGAGTCTGGCTGCCTTCGTCAGACGGCCATCTGCCCTGTGGGAGATGCTGCGCAGCACGCGATTGGCCGACTGCATTTCAAGGGAGGCAAAGGGTGAGGTGGGTCACCTCTTTATTTGGGCTATGAAAGGTCGCGTGGTGCAAACATATGGGTGGGGGAGGGGGGGGCAGCTCCAGAGGACAGGGCTGCTGTTGTACACAAAGCGAGCTCCTGGGCTGACGCAGCACAAAGTTAAAACACACACCCCCTCCCCCCCGCTCATGGAAAGCTGCCGATGTCTATTAATCTAAAGCTTCATGTTGAAAACTACTGGTTCCATTATTTCTTTCTTTTTCTTTGTCAAGTCGACACTTCTCCCCCCCCCCAGTAAAAGCTTGGGTTCTCGTCAAGGGTTCTGTAGGTTTGGAGTCGTTCCCTCACCCCCATCACCAGCCCCTCCCCCACTGCAGCGATGGTAAAAAAAAAAAACAACATTCTGATTCTCACCAGCAGAGAACATTCATGTTGGCTGGGGAGGGGACAGCAGAGGATTTGGGGTCAATGTGAAACTAAGATTAACACAAAAATTAGAAATTAAATTAATTCCTATTTTTGAAGATAAATAGGACACGACCCTTGATGATATTTATTACTCATTATTATTGAGTTTGGTCAGGCCAGTGTGATACTGGTTCAGCTGGTGGAGCACAGGTTAAAGGAGGTAAAAGGTGAGAGGACGATGTGTAGTTAAAGCTAAAGCTGGGCTTATGGTGCCATGTGTGTCGATGAATATTTCAGAGAGCCTCTCATTAAATAAACACAACGGACCTCGCTGCCTTTGGTAACCTGCCATCAATATTGAATGCTCGCAAAAAAAAAAAAAAACGGACGCAGCGTTGGTTCAACAAGCCAATGGGCGAGCCAGACATCGGACTGTGGCAGAGCCCTTCCACGCAACACCTGGAGGAGGTCACCGGGTTCTTGCTTCCGTGCTGCTGGGACAATAATCCCAATAGGACGCGCTCAAGGTGCTTCCGAGACTTAAGAATAGCCATCGCAAGCCGAGTGTGCTAGTTGGTTTCACGCTTTATAGGGAGGAGATACTTTATTTCCACGCATGCTCCTGGCTGCTCAAACACACGTGCTCTCAGCTTCACATGCACTGCTTGGCCGTGCACGGCTGCCTGCGATACTAGCGTGATCTGCTTGTATAGAACGGTCTGGTTGGGTTTTCCCCTTCATCCTTCTTCGACATCTTACGTCAGCCTACAGCACATGACCAGAGCAGGACGGTCCAAACGAGGTGTATCGATACGCTCTGCCGGGGGATGGGCGCAGGGCAGACAATGAACCTTTTCCCCTTTCTTCTTCACCTCCATCATTCTCTCACGCTTAAAAAGTCTCTTTACGTGAAATGTCTTTGCAACGGAAGATCTTGAACAATGCCATGTTTTTGTCAGATGTATCTCCGAGACAGGCCAATGACGTGCACGGTTCATCACACTGAAAATCAGAATGATTAGATGAACACGGGACCATGGCGCTGATGGATCGGCCAGATAAGTGACAGTACACTCACAGTGTCACTACAAATGTACTTTCTAAACGCTTTCATCCATCGATTGATATTCACTGGGAAAATCCCCCTTTATTCGCCAACTTTCAAAGGCTTTGAAATAAACAGCTTCTGGCAGGGAGACATGCTGTATGAAAAGAATCACTGGACTTAATTCATTTTCCGCTGCTACTTCAGTGGCAGCCTTTTGAAAAGATTTTCCAGACAACACAACACGCTGCATAACCTGCGATGCTCTGCCACTCTCTGGGTCTGCTGCGCTGGAGACAGATGTTTAAAGGCACATCGGGCTTTACGTCTCATCTCACAGCGCAACTGTTCCTCAAAGTTTTCACATCAAGGAACTGCAGAGCAAATTTGCTCTTTGCTGAATGTGTTTCTGTCCCGAGGCGGGGGGGAAAAAAAAGAGCTGAATAAACGTTGTTTTTTTGCAGGGATTGAGGATCACGCAAGAAATCTGAAAAGGCGGCTGTGGGCGTGGAAATAACTTAAAGATGATCTGCATTAATGCTTGTTTTGATTAATTAGCACAGAGAAATGTAACATATCACAATAAAAACAGTGGCCGGTGAAGTTGAAGCGAGGCCGGAGAAGGGATGGAGTTATCAATCACACTTGACACAGAGACAGTTGAGTGTCAATATGCCATTGATCTGCCGGGCCCTCAGCCATGCCCCGCAGCACCAGCTGATCTCATCCATTAAAAACCCAGGCTGGCAGCCGGGCACGGCAAAATAACTCATTATACAGGCGTAATTAAATTGTTGGCGTGGTTCCTTTCCCAGGGTGTTAGCTCTGAGGCTCTGCTCAGACCTGGGGTTAACACATCTCTGGTTACTGGATAACAAGAAGACGGCTCTAGCTGCAGGTGTGAGCACAGCCGGGACGTCAAGTCTTTACAGGCACAAATAATTTAGCCATGGGCTCATTTGCATATAGAACAAAAAGAATAAGGGCCAACCCTAATCTAGGGTTTTGTTTTTTTACCCTGACTCATTCTAAACGTGTCCAAAATGTGACTGACAAAAGCGTCCGAGCAGATCCAGACTATGAAGCTATGAACCGAGCCGTGTCAACCTGAAGCAGTCCGATTACGTCAAACACGCAGGAAAGAGGAATAGAAATACTCCCCACCAGCTGCTGTCCTGTCCACGGCGTGGACATGGCTGGCTGTCAGCAGACTGAGCCAGCACTGTGCCTCGCATATGAAGCAGGACATGGGCCTGTATCCCCTCGGGGAGTTGACTTCCTGAGAGCCCCCACCGCCATGACTGCCCCACCTCCCTGTTGAAACAAGCGGCCCCTTCTCCTGGAGGCCAGATATCCACAGCAGCCGCGAGGGCGTCTCGCTGTGGGGGTGGTTGTGAAACCGACAGAGGGAAGTTTGAGCCCATGCACGCCCAAATACTAGAGTGTAATGTTTTGTGATAATAACGAAAACTATCAGGGGCAGTCCTGCAGTCCTGTGCTGGGCGACAATGAGCCCATAGGATGACAACGTACAGGAATGTGCTGGCAGCCGGCGCTGCTAGCGTAGCATAGCATAGTTTGTGCACAAATACAAACGGGTGCTTTGTTGTTCTCAGTGAATCTGAAACAAATCGCAAAACAAAAAGAACTCACTGGATAAAAGGAAATCTTCACTTCCTTTCCAGCTGCGAGCTGGACTCACGGCTCAAATCCAAGCCGAGCCTGAGAGACATCCTGCGTCCGATCCGATGAAAACTGCATTATTCCTCAAAGTGATGAAATTTGTGAAAAACTAACGAGCAAGAAGGAGCTTATAAAATTAAAGTGTGACGTAAACGTGCTGGTTTTGAACAGTGAGTCAAGCTTGAGTTGGCTTAAAGACAAACGACCCCCCCCCCCCACGCTTTCCCTTAATTCTTTTTCTCATATCTGCCTCACGCAGACGGATTGTGAAGAAATCACATCATCTTGAGGGCAAATTATAAAGTTAGCAACATACTAAATCTGCAGCCGCAATCCTTATCTAAACATCCTGATGCGGAAAGCCACTGATTATGTTTGCCACCCACATGTGTACCAGCCAGAAACCAAAAGACTCGCGGCCGGGGGCTGGCACGAGCGATCCGGAGAGAAGTGTTCCACACTCAGCTTATAAATGTATTTAAACAATTCAATAGTGCTCCAGCTCACATCCTCTCAGATAAGACCAGCCAATGAGCTCATGCTTCTTTGGCAAACACAGGCAGGCAGCAAAGAGAGAAAAGCTGTTTTTTTTTTTTTTAGCTCAAACGGTCCGTGAGTCAGATACGTGTCTCGGGAGGAGGCTCTCAGAAGAGCGTCTGCGAGGAGGGAAGTGCGGCAATATCACTTCCTGTGTCTGTCTGCATGCGAGACTGCCGCTAACACTTTTGTTACAGCCTCATTAATATTCACAGAGCCACCCAGTTCCTGGGCTGACGGCACGCAGATGATGGCAGTTTCTCGTGCGCCAAAAGGTGGAAGGCGGCGCGACGCAGTCTCACACTTTGCCTCACATCCTCCACGAAGACGTTGTGAAATGTGCTGACGACAGGGAGCTCTGTTGCTGTGACTTGAGCATTTTCCCTCAACTCCCACCCAGCATGGATTCCTTCATTAGGGGAAACAGGGTATTTGGGAGGGGGGGGGTTGAATTAAAAAGCAGGGTAGAGGCTCAGAAGGAGCCTTGAGCTTAACACTCGAGTGCCCCATCGCCACTTAAAACAGAGGAGGCCCCTGAAAGTGGGGGTCCTCGAGGTGTGCCCACTCGAGACTGAATGAACGTGTGTGCCAAGAGTGGGCATTCACCATGCATGGCAGGACTCTGGCACTCTTCGGGACTTCAAGGGGTCGCTCTCTGAATTCTCTTTCTTTGGCCGATTCCCCTGAAAGAAGCCTCAGTGGGGAACTGAGGTGGGGGGGGGGGTCTTCTTGTAAACACTTCTGCAGTTGCTTTCTGTGCCTCATCAACAAGTCTGCTTCCCCCGCAGGTCCACTCTGGTTTCAGTCAGGTTGGAGTGAAGATGGAGTTAAGGGAGGGGGGGGTGTCAGAGGTGGGTGGCTAGCCTGAGTTAGGTGGATGTTTTGGGGGGCGGGGGTGGGAGGTGGGAGGGGGGTCCCGATGTTTGCTGAATGCTCCCCTTTGTTGGGATCATATTATGTTTCCACCACAATACTTCTACCCCTGCTTCATCAACCCCATTCATGTGGAACAGTTCATGCAAATGGCCACACTAGCCTTTTCTCCCCCAATAGGTGGGGTGGGGGGTGGGGGGGTTTCATCAGTCTACCACCCAGCTACCCTCTCTTTAAACTCTCGTCTGCACACTGGAGAACAGATATAATCTCCCCATACAAATAAAATGTCCCTCGCCAGGGACAGTGTTGGACGCTCGGAGTCAGTCAAATCATAGGAAAAGAGAATCACAGTAAAAAAAAAAAAAAAAATGAGAAAAGACTCCGACACCGAAGGCAGCGCTCATCAAACGACTGTTACACACACACACACACACACAAAACTGGCAGTTTTTCTAATAATAACAATAATGTCAGTGCTGACCAGGAGTATCCCCTCCCCTGGGAACACACACACACACACACACACACACACACACACACACTCAGAAATGTAGACTGAGCAAGATACAGCCTCAGTCCCAAGAAGAGAGAGAGAGAGAGAGTGAGTGAGTCACAGAGAGAGAGAGAGAGAGAAGGGAAATGGAAAAACTGAAAATTCTTTGAATCTGAAGCAAGGAGGAAAGTGTTTCCTTGTTTGAGCCGATGCTGACCGTTTCCCACTGAGCCATTTGTTGGTAAATGAGACTGTATTTACAGTGGAGGCCAATAAAAGCAGCGGCGGGGCTTCACAGGCAAATCATTGCTTTATTGCCACCAGAGGCGTTTTGTTGTCGCTGCTGGATTGAGGCCTAATTAGTAACAATATGTCGATGATGACCAAATCCTAAGTGGCCTCTCTGGGGGCAGAGGTCAGCGACCCCTGCAGAGACACAGTATGACATACAGGACCAGACATCCAGGCAACACAGAGAGCAACTGGGATTCTGAGAAGCTCCAGTGGAAACCAGTGGCCGCTAGCTTCAGAAGGTTCGATGAACCTGCGTCTGGAGCCAACCAGGAGGAACAAAGCGGGTGAAATAAAAGCCACTCACCCTGGACGATGCTTTCCTCTTGTACTTGTTGGCGAAGTCAAACTTCTCCTTGATCTCGTCCAGGAGCTGCTCCAGTCGGGCCTTCTCCTCTTTCCCCGTGTAATCCTGGCCCAGGAGGATGTACGCCCTCCAGTTGGCCGAGTCGAAGCCCCAGTGGCAAGTCCTGTTCTCCTGCGCCTTGTGGCTGTGCACCACGAACTTGTGGGTCGGGTACATGAGTCTGCAGTCCATGCACTGGATGCACGCTGCGTTCGGGCTGCTGTACAGCTCCGGCACGAACAAGCCCTTGCACTTGCCGAAGCACTCGTGGTAGACTTTGAAGCTGCGCTCGGTGAGCTCCAGCTCCAGCGAGCCGCCGCCGCCGCCGCCGCCGCCGCTCAGCTCCTTCTTGCAGCGCGGCGGGAAGGCGCCTCCGTAGATCAGGGCGTTGCAGAGCCGCTCGGAGTCCGTCTTGGTGATGAGGCCGCAGGACGGCGCCGAGAAGGGCAGGATCCCCATGACTTTGAGGATCTCCAGCTGGTCCGCCGTGCACCGGGAGCAGTAGATGTGCAGCTCGTCGCACACCGAGTTGATCTGCTGGAGGCTGAAGTCCCGCAGCACCGTGTTGAGGATCTGCGGCAGGCACAGCCGCTTCTCCCCGCCGACCACGAAGCACGAGATGGTCTCGGCTTCCAGCACCGTCTCGCAGCGCTCCGTGGAGCGGTCCGACGGGATGAACAGCGGGCCCGGCATCACCGGCGGCGGCAGATGCTGCAGCACGGGCTCGGGCTCCTTGCCGTCCTTCTTGAACAGCAGCTCATGTTGCCACCGGGCAGAGAACGCCGCCGGTCCGCCCAGGGAGCTCATAGAGCTGAGGTGAAACTGCTTGAGAGTTTGTTGCAGTCCCGGGTGAGGCTGGAAGCTCTGCCGACTTACTGTCTCCATGTTTTTCCTGCAACTTTAGGAGCGCGAGCACTTCTCGCCGTCGACCGGGAATCACGCGAATCAATCCGTCCCTGAGCCTGGTAAATCCACGGAGTCCCGGAATTGAGCAAAATGTCCGAGCGCTTCATGAAACATCCAGGGGAGGAAGGAAAAAGCTGCTTCGCTCCTGCGGCTACTCAGTGAACCCCGGCCGCTCGCTCCCTGCAGCGGCTCGCCGACTGTCCATATCCGACGAACGCGGCTCTCCAAACTCCAGACGAGAGGAAAAGTTCCGAGCGTCCAGGGCCAGGACGAGTCACCCGCGGCGGCTGTGGGTCGATGCGGCTCGATAAGAAAACCCCCGTCGGTCGAGGCTGCGTCCGCTGTCGAGGAGCAAGAAGCCGCTCCGTCTGCCCCGCGGTTCACTGTGACTGGAGATGAGAGGTCTGAGAGGCAGCCTCCTCTCTCTCCGCCGGCCTGGGTCTCTCGCTCCCTCCCTCTCTCTCTCTCTCTCTCTCTCTCTCCCTCCCTCTCTCTCTCTCTCTCTCTCGCTCGCTCCCCCTCCCTGTGTGTTTGTGTGTCTGGTTCAGTCATTGAATCCCAGCCAGGAATGTGAGTGACTCTGCAGGCAGCAGGCTGAGCTGCTCCAGGAACACGCCTGCACAAGAAAAAGAAGAAGGACAATGTATTATTATTATTATTATTATTACCACGATACAATATATTCATGGTCT
The DNA here is from genome assembly GCA_016785235.1 of Pseudorhombus dupliciocellatus. Classification (NCBI taxonomy): domain Eukaryota; kingdom Metazoa; phylum Chordata; class Actinopteri; order Pleuronectiformes; family Paralichthyidae; genus Pseudorhombus; species Pseudorhombus dupliciocellatus. The sequence goes on from JAFBJW010000077.1 coordinate 639,630, forward strand.
GAAAGACAAATATCTTTATAGTGTCTCTCTAACACCGCCCCCCATGTTTCCCCTCTCAGTCCGACCAGTGGTTACTCGTTGTGTGAATACCATCCTCTATAGTATTTCTACACATCAATCAATGCAGCAAAGTGTCTAACTGTACCGTACCAATGACAATCTAATAAAAACACAGACGTGAGAGAGGGGATGGGTGGTGTCTTGCAAGAGGAGATAAATTTAGCTTGGTAAGGGGAAACACAAATTGCGTGAATGTGTCAAAACTGTTTGGCAAGTATCAACGAATACACAGGCTCCATGCGCTGGTGACACAGTCCTGACCAAGGCACCAAGGTCAAGAGGAAATCAAATCAAAATTCTTCTGTTCACCTGTTGGTTGTATTCTGGAATCTCTGCAGAGCGCCTTTGTACAATATGCTGATGTGTCCATGTTTGATCAAAGGACAGATACCACGGTGGTGCACATGCAGGGATGAACGAGTCTTGGGTGGAACAGCACATACGTGCACAGCTGAGTCGCAGGTAGTTGTTCTCTGTGAGGGGCTGGAGGGGGCCTCCACCTCTGGGGGTGTCCACAGTGTTGTGCTCCAGCAGCGGTGAAGCGCTCTGCTGTTCCTGTGGCGCCCCCTAGCCACACAGGGCTGGAACTGCACCATGATGGCGCGGGGGGGGGTCTGGAGGAATGTTGGCGTGCAGACCTGAGGGGTCCACTAACACTGAGATTCTACACCATGATAGTTTGATGTCATTATTTCTGTTATTACCGATTTAGGATTAGATACAGGAGACTCTCTGGGCACGTGCACTTGTACCAGCAGCTCATTCTGCACAGGTGAGGTGCATTCAGGTGAGGGCTGGCGCAGCAGGCAGCGTTAGCTCAGAACATCTGAATTCTGCAGCACTGAGCGTGGCAGTGATGCTTCCTGCAGACTTTAGCCACATATTTCTCTCTAAACAACATGTTAGCTGGTGATCTTTAGCGGCGTGGGCAGACAAGCTTTTGAGGTATCTGCCTCCCCCTGCATACGTCGTACTCTGGAGTACACGCAGTGCCGAGCAGCAGCGTGCAGTGGGGGGACAGTGATGGTTCCAGTGCTGCAGCCACAGGACTGGCCTTTGTCCCACATTGCTGGCAGCTCGCTAACCTTTCCTGAGGGGGACCAGAGCGTCCACAGGGCCCATCGGTCCTCCCTGCCAGCTACAGACAGGATGTGGACCCACAGTCCTGCACTGGCATACTGTACCGCTGTGTGTGTGTGTGTGTGTGTGTGGATGCAAGTGAGATGCAGAGCTTGTGCTTCCTCCAGGCTTTTCATCCTGTCAAGGCCAAAGCTGCGAGACAGTGTGTGCTGAATCCCAAGCCGCATTTTCAGTGATTCATTCTCTCCCTCATGACATTGTCTGCGGTCTTCACTCAGTTGTGTTCTTTCATGTTTGTTGCCGTTCACTGTGCTGGAGCGTTTTCATTCTTTCCTCGTATCTAATGATAACCTCGATTGCATGAAGTGTTTTTCCAGAGAGCTGCAGCATCCGGCGCACAGCTGACACCATCGCAGTGACCGCACAGACCCCCTGGACCCCGGGGCCTCCCCTCCTCCCAGCATGCATTGCATCACATAATGTCCGTCGCAAAGTGACGTGAGCACTGCATGACAGCGCAGCCGCAAGCGCAGAACTATTGGGACCAATCCTCCCTGCTGTTGTGTTCAGGGAAGCTCTGGCAACAAGGACTTCACAGCCAGGCCATTTTCACACTGCAGCAGACACAGCAGGTCTCACGTGAACTATGAGGTAATCACCAAAAACCCACATGGCATAAAGTATCTTAGAACAAAGCTCTTTATCAAAGCAGTGCCACTGGCTCGTCAGAAGGGTGGGGTCAGATCTAAACAGCTAGTTGTCATCAAAAAGAAAAGGCTACCCAAGATATATACCTCGCATCAGCTGACCTCTGCCACAACCGCTACATCAACAGAGCATCCATCAAAGCCAACCAGCTGCAGATCAGAGGGGTCAGATCACGTCCCAGAGGTCGGGCCTGGTGGGTCAAAGGTTTCCAATAAGTTTCATAAACAACCTGGCCACGTCTGAATGCTCTCAACAATGAGCTGTTGTTGTTTGCTTCTCTTTAACTTAAATGGTTAAGGCTGCTGCCACCTCACTTTTATTCTCCTCCTCATCATCTTCGCCGTCGCCATGGCAGCGCAGCACAACACAGCATCACGTGGGAGGGATGACATAATGCTTCTTTCCAGGCGCCGGGTTGCCTTTTTCCCAGAGTAGCACTATGTACCGCAGGCCTGGCCCACTGCTCGCCCTTTGTGTTGCTTCTCTTCTGCGGCTGAGGTAGGACAAACTGATTGGCCGGTGTCAGCGACTCAGCGGCAGCCCTTCTGGAATACTCATCCAGCGGGTTACAACGGGTTTCCAAAAGAAGGAAAAAAAAAAAAAAAAAAAAACCTCTCACCTTATTTCAAAGTGGCAGGTTTTCCCATCGTGCTGTTTTCCATTCTTTTAAATAATGCTTTCCTCTTTGCCTTCTTTTCTTTTCCTTCCGCTCAGTCCAGCTTTCCCTTGTCTTTTTCCATTGCATAATTGTAGCCACTCTCCGTTGGTCCCTCTCTTCTGGCCAAAAGCTTAAAAGGCTCAGAAAGTCCCACCATTATTATGACTTCAACTTTCCACTGGATGTGTGTCCTAGCAAAGGGAACAAAGTATTATCGTTGCAGTATTTTTGTATGACGTAAGCTCCAGGTTGCACCGAGTACACGCGTCCTTATGCAAGAGTGACATAATATTAAAGTTGATGATTAGATGATACAGGCAAACGGTGCTCTATAAAAAGCTTTTTCCCATGCTGTTTCATTTGGAGACGCTCAAACACCGACCAACCGTCCTCTGGCCGCTTTCTTTCCAGGACTATTATTCACTTATGTTCTTTCCTTTCACTGATTTTCATTGATGACTTCACTTGCTTTACAAGTTTGGTTTCAAACATGCTTCTTTTCCTCTTGCTTTGATTACCGTTTCGTTTTCTGGGGCGTCTCAGCGGCCAGTTCCCGGCCTGCAGAAAGTCCAGAGACAACGCAGCAGAGGAGCCTCTGAGTGGGCGAGCTCATGACACGTCTAACACTTAACAGACACAAATAACTTTTTTGGTGCTAAGCGCTCAGGTCAGTGTGCAGTAAACGTCTCGGCAGCAGAATAGTGCTGGACATTGTGCCCCTGGCTGCTTTCCCATCGATAGGTTTTTGTGTGAGATCAATGCTTTTGCAGCACTGAGCCTCAAACTATGGACAGAGATTACATTTGCTTGTGTACTTCACTTCCGGAAACTATAATCTTACTAAAATGAAAAATAATCCAAATCAAACTCACTGTTAAAGGTGTTGTTATGACGACAGTCCCCATCGCTCTTGAGTCATGTGACGGGCCCCTGTTCCTGGAGGAATACGCTCCAGTCTCTGATTGGGTAGAATCGCGTGACGTCAGGCTTGAGGAACACGGAAGTGCCGGTCGCTCTGAGTTAGCGCGCATTTTCAAAGCGATTCAGCGAAATGGATGAAAATCAGTCAAAGTCCAAACTGAAGCGGAGGAAGACGAGTGTGGAGAAGCCGCAGGCAGAGACATGTCCCCGGGACAGAGAGGGGAGCGGGGGCATTGCAGAGGAGAGTCTTGGGTGGGTCTGTCGCCACTGTCTGTCTCAACTGTGTCCTCTGTCTCACTAATGTGACGTCAGTGCGTCCCGTCCTGTCTGATGTGACTTCGGCCAGGAAACGCGGCTCCGAGCGACCGAACGAGCTTCCGGTGGAAAATAGACGGTTTTAAAGATGTCTTCCTGTGAGCTGCAGGATGTCATCGAAAACTCTCGTTTGAAACGTTTGACGAGAAAAGGAGTCACAATAGAGTGATTCGGCTCAGTCGTTTATGATGAATGAGGAGTGTTTAGACTTAAATTAGATTTAAATTAATTATAGCCTGATTTTTTTCTTTTCTGTTTCAAGGGATTCAAAATAATTTAGAACAATTTATTTATAAAAATAAATCACTAAAAATATTTTAGTAGAAGAGTACAACCTTTTGAAAGACATACATTCACATTTTATGAACAACAGAACAGCAAAAAAATAGAATAGTCAACATTAAAACGCCCATATATATATATGGGCGTTTTAGAAATTGAGTGATTAGAAATTCAGTTTCCAAGGACTGTGCATTTCCTGCCAGGAGCATCTCATTTTTGGGCAGTTGCATAACAGATGATAATGGTGAGCTGTGGTAGAGTCACATAACCTCCAGCAGTCATCCCAGCACCTTGGAATCTCCTCTTGGCAGAGTAGCACACATATCTGAGGATGTTTTTCCACCTCAGCTCTCTCCAGCTGTGCGAAGACGTAGTCATCCGTTGTGATTTACAAATATTTCCCCATTAATCTTCCTGCTTCTCTTTTCACACGCTGAGCTCTCGCCCTTGAAGAGGCTGATATAAAGATGTTCAGTTCACCACTGTTTGCTTTTACTCTCCCCCTCGGCTATGACTTCATTTATCTCCGGGCTCACATGCAGGTATTTAGAGACGATATTTGTTCTTTAATCAGTCGCAACGGTCGAGTCATTGTTTTTGTTACAAAATAATACAAAAGAATGACATCACACAGTTCCATACTGGAGGTTGGAAGATGACCCTTGGTCTAAAATATTGAAGAAAAAAACGGCGCTGCGTTGCAGAGGGAGGAGCAGACTGATCTCATGGCGGTCTGTGCTTCACAGGTCAGTGGATCCAGCAGCGGCGTGGTGGAGCAGAGAGGAGCTGCCGACAGCAGAGAGTCTGTGGGCGCTCACGCTGAGGTCTGCTGTGCCGCACCTGCAGGACCAGCACTGGCACCCGGTGCCTGATCTTCCACATCCGTCTGCAGCTGTATGGTTCCAACGAGTGTAGCTCATCACATCTCCAGTGATGAAACACACAACAACACTCACATCTGAGAGACACGCTGCAAAATATAGTTCAGCAAATACACAAGAAGAGATGCTCTGGTTGTGTAGTTAGAATACAAATAATGTAGAGTTGACATGATCGTACATCTCATTCTGTTTCCATGGCACCTCAGGGACCTGCAGCCCGACAGTCAGCTGAACAGTGGTGGTGTGACCTCAGAGACGAGGTGGCCCCTCTCCCAGAACCCGGTCCACCTTCGCCCAGGACTTCATCGGGTCCGGATCCTCTCGGACTCTGCTCCCCTCAGCAGGATGTCTCCGTACACAGCGAACCTGCAGCGCACGCCTCTGACGCCCAGTTCCCCTCTCACAGCAGCCATGCTAGCAGAGCAGCTCCACCTCAAGCCCTCGCCAAAAGACAGCGGTCGACCCTCCGTAACCGAGAGGAGGCTGCATCATCAGCAGGACGCTCGAGCGTCGGGGGAGAGGAGGGGAGGAGAGGGGGAGAGCAAGATGAAGCAGTTGGACCGGTGAAGCGACAGCTACTCACAAAGCAGGTGAAGGAGACAGGACATAAAGAGAAGGCTGTGATGGATGCAGACAAAGAGGAGGTGCTGCTGGGGAGTACCAGAGGAGACGCAGGAGCAGCAGGAGGAGAAAGGCTGCAGAGCTGCCCCATGTGCCTTCTGGTGTTTCCTGTTGGGTAAGAGATGAAACCAAACCTCTTGTTCTTTTTCTTCAACACACAAACATGCGGATTCCTCCAGAGGATTCAGGAGGGGGAGGGGGAGGGGGCGGGGGTTAATTCTTCTGTGGAGATCAAATGTTTTGTTGACAGCCCGTCAGTGTAGGCAGCTCTCATCATCAAACCTCTCCTGACATCCAGGTGAGTCGCTTCGACGTGCTTGCTTTTTCATCCTGACACATTTGTTCTCTTTTACTTCCTGTTATCAGTTTTGCGTCTGTCACTTGTTAGAAACGTCTTCACCCCCCCCCCCCCCCACTAGTGCGAGGTTCGCACATACGTGACTTCCTAAGAATCTCCTGACATCATCTGCCAAAGCTCTTCAATCTCCTTGTTTTTGATGTTTTCCTGCTCTTCTTATTTCATCACGTCTCCTGATAATCTACCGCTGCATCAGGAGCATTATCTGGGGAGTTTTATGTTCTCGCATGCAGCCTGTGATCCCCAGAGTTCGGCTCCGGTGTGAAAGCAGCTTGACAGTACGAGTCCTGAAGTGTCGGTATTTATTGAGGACTGTAATCAGGATCTGGCCCAGGAGAAGGTGATTGGGAGAGAGTCAGAGAGAATAAAGTGCTGGTTGTGCTGCTGCGGGCCTGGACCTGCTCTGACCTGGGGACTGTGTTAGCGTTGGCCTGAGCCACAGCGGCAGCCTGTGCTCTCACTCTGCACGTCTCCTGCAGAAACAATGGTCACCTCTGTGTGAGCGGACACAGAGGACCACAGACATCTGCTGCTGCCCTCGTCCTCCACCCACATTCCCCCCTCGCTCGTGCACACCTGCAAATGCTATTCTCAATAATAGGCCTCGCGCTCACTTTTACCACCGCGAAAAATTAAAGGATCGGATTCAGCTCCACAGTTAAATTTGTCCAGTGCTTTGACCTCATGCTTGCAAAACTGCTCACGTTCCCCTCCCTGCTGGCAACAGGAACGGCCCACGGCCTTTTTAGCGATTGTCCTTCATGCTGGCAGACGTCTTCGTGCACATGTCGTTGATACTCACTCAGCATGTATTTAAATTCAATTGAGCGTAGGTATGTGAGTTGTAAGTATCCCTGTGTCAGCAGCAGAGCTAAAGCTCCCTGTCCCTGTCACTCCAGGTTCACACAGATGGACTGTGACGGCCACCTGGCCCAGTGTCTGTCGGAGATGAACGTGGACATGACCTGGTGAGCCCACAGGCGCTGGCCGCCGTCCAGGAGCCGCAAGCAACCCACATGCCCCGCGCTCTACAGGCTCACGCCGTCCAGCGGACACACCCAGAGACGCTCCGACACCTTATCCAGGAAGTCCTGCCGGGACAGAAACGGCCTTCATATGTTCCAGAGAGGGGTCCACTTGAGAGGGTTCCATCTGGCTTTGATGCTAACAACTCTGAGGGCGCCTCTCAGAGGACCCTGCTGTTGGATTTCAATTTACCCCCTCGAGACACCAGATCCCACTAGACCTGGCCCCACATGATGGATTCCATGGTTTGATAGCAGCCAGTTGAGAGACAACTCAAGCTGCCACGTCCTCCTCAGGGAGCAGGTGGTTTCTCAGACCACTGACTAATATCCAGAGGGCGTCTGGAGGTCTTTCTCCGCATGTTGCAACACAGCAGGAGATCCACAGCAATCTGAGGCAGGATGTGACACGAGTTAGGACACCTTCGTCAGTGTCTCGCTATCGAACGTTGTTTCTGCATCAGTAAAACAAAGATAATGATGAAAAGTGGCTAATGGTCTCAGTGAGTCAGTGCTGATCAGAGGGTGCACACACACACACACACACACACAGCAGCTGTTGCCTGCAAAAAAGGAAGTAGTTCCTTCACGGAAAACCAGTATCATTTTTAATAATTACACATATTTACAAAGATGCGGTGAAGCAAAGTAAAGCGTTCCCCACCAGCGCTATGTTACAGCTCAAAACAAAGACCAGGTGCATTCAGGTTTAGACGAGGACTCTGCTTTAAAATGGCCTTCACGCTTGTGTACTGTGGTTTCAAGGACTCCCAGTTCATCTATTGGTCCCTTCAGACAAAAAATGTTTCACCTGCTGTGTAAAAACATGACATTACTAAAGTTCAGAGGGTGGGAGGACGACGCTTGCTTCAGCGTTGGAGTGATTTCCAGCTTCGTGTGTTTGTGTGTGTGTGTGGTGAACTAATCGGAGACTGTGGAACTGCTCCCTTATCTCTCCTCTCTCTATCGGTGCCTCGCCTGACTGTAAAGGCCCTGCGGCTAATTGAGACCCTTTGACTCAGGATCATCTAATTAATCCTATTACGCTGTTATCTAATTAGCACGGGTCAGATTCTATCAAACACTCGTCAGCCAACACACATCTGTCTTTGCTCACTAGACAGCGATCGGCACAAAGGTTGGATGACGAGTGAGGGTTTTTTTTTTTTTTTTAATCCGTGCTCACGACAGATATTCACAGATGTGTTGTGCATGTGTGTGTCTTTGTTTCACCAGCACGGCTCACACTGTGCTGCTCGCTGTGTATAAATGTGGCAGTGTATGAAGTCAAACTTGCCTGAACCACAAGGAGCCGAAAACTTCCCTGTACACAAATAAGCTCGTGGCATCTGTCGCACACCCGGCGCGATGACAGCTGTGAATCAAATCCCTCTGATGAACGGAAACTGCCGGGCGAGCAACAGCACGGAGCCGACTTTACACCGGGCGACTGTCTGCCACTGTCAAGCTGACGCTTCAGAATCAATAACAAGCTGCAAATCCAGGTCAACGTCTGGGACCCTGACGTGAGAAATAATAATTATTTGGATAATTTGGATATTCTGTCTGATGGTGGTCGATGCTCGCTAATCAGACCTAGTTGACACATGAATACACACTAGGAAACAAACTGCTCCCAGGGAGTGATCATCACTCTGGTTCTGATTTATTGAAGGTTATTAAAGGTCCAGTGTGTAAGAGTCCGATGGAGGGGGACGGCGGTTCGATCAAAGTGTCCTAGAGCATAATAACGCTGAGCCCTACACGGCCCCTGCGGCTAACAGATGCACTGTGTGGACGTGTGCGTGTGAATGGGTGAATGGAAAACTGTAAAGTGCTGAGTTGTCATGACGACTAGAAAAGCTCTATATAAATATAAACCATTCAGCAGAAAATTCAATATAAAATACTCCGCATGATGTTTTCACGAGTGGGTTTCGTCTGAATTGTATGAATTGTACTTTTCTTAACTCAGAAAATGTCTTTTATATTTAAATACTTATTACTAATATTTACATCGGGGGGGGCGGGGGTCCTCTCTACAGGGGCCACCCTGCCTTGAACAGCCGTCCAGAGTGGACCAACTGGACACTAGCACAGGTCCTCTCATGGTCAGAAGGGGAGGGGGAGGTGAAGGGCCTTCAGCTGCAACGCGACACTTCACCACTAGATGTCACTCGGTTCTACACACTGTACCTTTAATTGTTGAGACGTCTCATCATGAACTGGACAAAGTCGATTCCTGAGAGTAAAATGATGATGATTAAAAGTCTAACTGACATTAAATGTTCTCAGTATTTGCCTTGAAGGTTCCTCATAATGCATTTCATATGCTTTCATCCTACATATTGTTTCATGCTGCCTGTCGTCTACGGTCAGTTTAGCTGAGACCTGAGACCTTTCTGAGGGATGAGCACGACTTTCCCTCGCTCGTCTCGTGACTGACGGACAGACAGTTCCCCCGTGTGAAGTCAGCCCGATGGAAACACACAACGATCCCAAAATAGAAACGGAGACACGTTTCCACAACCCACCGGTCACATGACATGTTCGACTGGCTGCAGATGGTCACGCAGCGGCAGCTGGTGTGGAAGAATCCGAGCTCGGCCAGCAAGCCTGTGCGCGCTGTGGGGGCCAGAGCCAATGACGAGCCTCTCAGCCCAAGCCCTGATAGCATGTTTTTCTGCAACGTGCCAGGCTGTGATAGACGCTCTCTGCTGGGTCACAGCCGGTGACGCTTCAACATCACGGGTTAGCAATGGAAACGACTCTGGGTGAGCAGGACACAGTCATCACGACCTATCATCATCATCATCATCATCATACCATCATACCTACCTCACCCTGGACCCTTTAGTCTGCATTTAGTCTTTAAAAATCAAACGATTCAGTCTCGTGTCGGACGCCGGCGGCTCGCTTTGCTCCACGTGTATTGATCCCCCCTCCAAATTTGGACAATGTGGGCCAACCCTGGGTGAGGACATGTTCACTAAGAGACAAGTGCATTCAGAGACAAGGTCATTAATTTGATCTTTGAGGCACTTCTTAAATAAAAAGGTGTGTCCCAGTTTGCTAACCCCGCCCCTCCCCCAGTGAGTGTGAAAACCATAAGAGAGAAAGATTTTTAAAAAAAAGGAACGTTTGTGATTACGGATGAAAATGTGCCACTTGCATCAATAAAAAGGCATCGTCAATTTGGATTCACTACCTACAATATAATACACAATAATAACTTATTTTTTGTTCCTGTCACCGTACATTCTTGCTCGTGTGAGGCCTGGCCCCGCCCTACAAGATACAAAAAAAACAAAAACAAAGTGCACGTACAGTTTTCAGGTTCCGTAGCAGAACCATCATATTCATCCAGGGATGTGAGTCAAGTTGAAGTGTGTTCATGGCGGCAGGCACAGAATCAACAACAGCTCTCCGCTCAAATGACAAAGCCAGTCGTGCTTTGACGTGACGATGGACATTCTGACGGAGCCGGGGGACGAAGCCGGGGGACATTAAGAACAGAAACGAAAAGAAGAAGGGGGGAGACGGCGGAGCGACAGGGAACGTTCTTGGAGTTCAGGGTCTGTATTTTCCTGGTAGAAAGAAGAGCTTGGTACTCCCAACAACACCGAATCGTCCAGGAAGGAAACTCTCCCGCTTCCCCGTTGACAGGTCCAGAGGGCGAGTTCGTCCTCCCCGTCGTCCTTTACTCTTCTGCTCGCCTTACGCGGTCGGCGAGTTGCGAGTGGTTTTTGGCTGAGACGGCAGCTTGGACAGACAGTAGGTGGGCGAAGGAGGACGTCCCTCCTTCATACAGACTCTTCTGTGGATAGCAGCAGGGGGTTGATGTATTCAAATCCCTCAAACTCTGACTGGTCTATTCTCTTGATGACGTCCCTGAGGAGAGGGGGAGACGGAACGCAGAGTTAGACGTGTCACGTGCAGCCGGGATCGGATTCCACAGCACAACTTGTGTTTTAATAAGATTTTTCTGATGTTAACAGAGCAACAAGTCGTAAATGTAGAAAGTGATTTAGGAATAGGTTACCTTTCGTTTACATTATATTTGGTAACGTTTATTCTGTCTGACCGTTACATGAGGGCGACCATCACGCTCAGTGAATCACACCTGGGCTGGTTCATTTCCTTCACCTGATGAATCATAGTCCTCAGAGGATAGAGCCTGTCCCAGAATGCATTGCACTTTAGCAACAAACACATTTTTCAAAGCCACCCAAGTTTTGAGTGACCCACTTCAACTAAAACTTTCTCTATTCTATTCTATTCTATGGTGTCCGACTTGAGCTTTGTTGCTAGGCAACGGTAATAACAGGCTCTCTCATTTGGGTTCAGCCTTGATGGGTGAAGGTCCAAGAGGAGCAGATCAAGGAAATCCTGTCCTCTGAAGGAGGCAGCATCATAGCGTTAGCAGGCGGCTCCTGTTGCCGATTACTGCGAAACCAAACTCTCAGAACATGATGTCACACGAGCAGAGGAAACATGGAGGAACTTGTGCTCCCTGACGAGCTGCTTCCATGAACAAAGGCCCAATCACAGGTAAATGGAGCAGAACCCTGTAACCGAGTGGCTGCGTGGGTAAAAATAAATGCACTTCCTTGGTAACACTCCTGGCTTCTCCTCCTGCAGCAACAGGCTGTTTACTCATCTGCGTGTGTGTGTGTGTGTGTGTGTGTGGCGATGAGATGAAGCACTGAAACCCAAAAAAGGGGAGGCCTCTCTCTGGGAAAGGCTGAGAGGCTTTTTCTCTCTGCAGACGCTGAGAAGGAAGCTTTGAAGTTAAAACAAAAGGTGCGTTCGGTGCACGTCACCCGACTGCACCAGGTGGGCGGGGCTGTCCCTTCAGGGGCCACCAGGTTGCAGATCCCGCCCACATGAAGAAGCAGAGCCGCGAGGGCAACGCTACGCTGTCCCATCTGACCTCATGTGAAGTGCTCTCACTGTACCGAGGGGTCACCCACCGAGGCAACAAGTACACGGAGACACTGTTTCTGAGGACAGAGAGAAAGAAGGACACATGAAAGAGGGGGGAAGGTTTGGGAGCTGACCAAAACAAACAGCGTGTTCAAAAAAATGAAAGTATTTTCTCCAGGGTTTGGACGACTTGAAAGCTTTACCAGATGCAGAGAGAAGAGGAGGAGGAGGAGGAGGAGGAGGAGGAGGAGGAGGGAGCGAAGTGGCACAGACGAATGACGACACCTGAAGAGCATTTCTGCTGCAAACACTCACAACAATCATTTGAATGTTGTGGAAGTGAGAACACGACATCATTCATCAGCCACGTCGTAGCGTCAGCTCCTTTTTTTAACGTTTACAGTTTATTCAGGAAGTTGCTCGACAGCCGTGAGGCTCCGCCCACTTTCCCCCGTATTTCTCCAGACGTTTTCATCATGATGGTCACGATAGCCCCCCCCCCCCCCCCCCCCCCCCCCCCCCCCCCCCCCCCCCCTCCCCCGCCGCGCCCCCCCCCCCCGGCTCCTGTCTTTGTTGGTGGAAACAGGAAGAACCGGGTCCAGACCTGGAACAACCACCAGGGGCCGAGGGAAGAGAAGACCGGAGCCCTGGCTGCCATGTTTGAGGAGAGAGAGCTGGCACTGAAAAACTAAACCCCCTCCCTCCCCTCCCCCCTCCCCCCTCCCCCCCAGCAATTCTGGCTTTGGCTGTCGCCACGTAAATCTCGAACACGGAGGGTTTACCCTTCTCTCTGCCTACACAGACTCTCACTTGTCTTTCTTCTGGTGCCAAGCCCATCACGAGTGGGAGAGGAGGGAGGCTGGAGAGCTTTTTGCATCACCCCCTCCTGGCGCGAGTGGGCGACGTCAGCCCCTCTCCCTGGTAACAGAGGGAAGAGAGAGGGATGGGGAGATAAAGTGCGAGACCAAGGGAGGAGGCGTGCGTTGTCTTTTGATGTGCGCTGGTGTTTGATGCCAGGTTGATATCTCCACCACTGAGCTGGCAGCGCACTCCCCCCCCCCCCCCCCCCCCCCCCCC